>DWQW01003415.1:0-22757 GCA_018249695.1 Heliconius erato demophoon
GCCGTCAGATGGTTGTAGTGTTGGGACACAAGCAGATTATGTCGATAGGTTTCTTTTTAGCGTTAGACTATTCCGTATACAGCAGGCCGAGCGAAACTAGTGCTAAAACACTCCGTTCCCCAATTCTCGCCAAAATCTGGAGGCATTGCGTGTTGAGTGGTGGAACTCCATGCCGCGCTTTGCCTCGTCACCAGCACCAAGAAAATGGAAATATTTAATTTCCTTGAGTGGCAATCAAACCCACGACCTGTCGCATTTACAGTCACACGTTTGTGCCCCTGCGCCACGACTGGCGTCAGATATTAATGAATTGATATTAATCAACACTGTCTTAACACTAGCTTACTCTGTCATGTGTGCGAGGCGCTATGGCGCTATGGTGCGAGAATATAAAAAAATCTCCCGAGTGGAAAGTGAACACACAACCGTCGCATTTACAGTTACTATGTTGTGCCGCTGCACCACGACCACGTTTGGGCCTCTCTTGGTTGACTTGATCCAACTCTCTGTCTGTCTGTCTTGTAAGTCTGAGGCAGTAACTTCAGTGAACTGGTAGTAAATTATTTAACGATAATTCTAATTTGGAATAAAATTATTTGACAACGACAATCAATTATTATAGACTAGTGGGCCCTGCGCGGCTTCTTTTTTTATGTTATTTGATTTTCTCGTCCGCAAAAATTTACGTATTTAATAGAAAAATGTTTAGTCATTTCATATCTATCTATGAACACACGCACGACAAACTTGGGTTTTCCTGTGATAATCCCTATAATTCGGGAATTTCGACATAAAACCAGTTGTATTAGCCCGGACTAGCACAGATTAGCTCGAACAAATAGAAAGATACACAGACAGACACAAATTTGATTGTTATTGTTTGCTTGTGTTTTATTATCATGTAAATTACTATTTGCTCGCGAAACAACACTGTTAAAAAAAATAAAATTGCTTGTTTGTAATTTAGAATCGTGTTAATAACTATATGTTCTCAAAACACCGAAAAACTCTGTCTGAGTCTATATATAAATATTAAAATTGTCCACAATAATGAAAATATCTTTTGCTAAGGCATTATGTTCTTTTTCACATTATCCAGGTCTTTAATTTAACTGGTTCTGATCTTATAGTGGTTTAGTGTTATCAGATGCTCCAGATGCCAGTGGAAAATGCCCATCACGTTTAACAACTCTTGTTTTGGACGCATTTCAATATTTCTTATTGTTTAGTTGGACTGTTATGTTCGTTTATCAGATGTTCTAGATCTTAAATTTCTATGTGGCAGTGGAAAAAGCTCATCATACTCAACAACTTTAGTCATAGAAACATTTAATTATTTCTTTTAGTATAAACCATAATATAGTATAACCCATAATATAGTATAAACCAATACGGTTCTGCATCAGCTATATAATATACCCTAAATCCTGCCTAGATCTAGTAGCTACACAACAAATTTGATTCAAATTAGTAAAGTGGTTCAGAAGTGGTTCTGTTAGATATTTTAAGCCCACCTACATTCTTTTTACGTAAATATATTCAATACAGACTTATTTTTTACTGGTTTATTGTAGTATAGAGTAACGTACGTGTACAACACTGCTCAAAGAAATTTTGACTGTAAGGGCGGAGTTTGAGAAGATTTATGATTGCAGTATTGAAGTGACGTGACGATACACTCTCATATAGTTGCCGTAGAAAAATCACCCATAGATAAAGGTGATATGATCTAAAATATCCTAATTCATAAACACTTTGCAACTCAAGCAAAGTAATTCGAATTTGCCGCGGTTGAAAGTTTGACGTTAAATTTGAATTTGGTTGAGAAATGTTTTAATTTTTTTTTATATTATGAGAATATCTATTATAAGTCACATAATAACTGTATTATAAGTCATGATGCACGGCGTTAAGTTCCGCAACCCAATGCTTAATGTAAAAAAATATCTTATATGTTTTACAATATAAACGTAGCGTAAATACTCGTATCTTTTTTTACGTTGACTTAGGAACTTGATTTATTCTGTGGACTAAGAGACTGTAAGCTTCAATATATTTTGATATTCATTCCAGCTTGATATCTCGCGCGATCTCGAGATGAATGATCTTGACAGACGGGTAACGAAGTAATCCTACTACAGTTCCGTTTTTTTTTCCTTTTGAGGTACTGAACCTTAAAAAATATCTTAATTCAACAATCGCAGGGTTACAGAATTATCTAATATGCAAATATTTGATAACTCTTAAATCAATACACGACATTAAAATACATCTATTATTTGTTAATTATTACAATCCCACCAAAATAAGAGGAATGGTAAACATCTGTCCGGCGACAGATAGCGCCCCTTTGCTCCCTTCATAATTTGCATGTCAATATGTTTGTCTGCCCCTATCTCGGGACCGCAGTGTTGACTTTGTCCCTTATTGCTAGCAAACTGTATTTTTATAAGGTAGGCAGAGAGAGATAATTGATGAAAATATAATTTATACATAAAATTCAAATGTCTGTCGGCGATTACGGCATAACTGTTTTGATAAGTAAACATTTCATTTCTTTTTTTCGATCTGGCTAATCTACAGAACTGCTAAAGAATTTTTTATGGGACTTTTACTGAAAGATAGAGAAAGCTGTAGAGCATCGTATGGACTATTTATTTGCGATCCAAAGCACATAAAATATCAAAAGATGATATTATAGTATAGGTATTATAAACATAAACTAAACTAAATAAATTATAATTTAAAAATACAATTCACAAATATTAAATATTATAATTTTTTCAGGATCTAGGATATGCGGAGTCAGCTTATCTGATAGAATCCGCATTGAAGAGATACACAGAATGGCAGGTACTAGCGAGGATGTCACGATGAGAGAGAAGATCGTGCTCAGCTGGTTTGGGCACGTCGAACGAATGAGTGATGAAAGAACGGCAAAAAGATTTATGACGGAAATGTGAGTCGTAAGAGAGGTAGGGAGAGACGTCGGTTAATCTATGTAGAGACAGTTACGTTTGGCGCTCCGCTCAGTATAGTGTAGTATTCATTTGTTCATCTGGATAGCGCAGAGTTGAGCTCCGCCACTCAACACGTAATGCCTGTTCTGCCTACTCTGTTATGTGCGAGATACAATTTAAAGCTGAATATCAATTACTATCTATTTAATTATACGTACCTCATATTTAAAGTGCACAGTGGAGCACTGCAGGAGAGTGCCCATCAGTTTGTGAGGGTTCCAGGTGACGGAGTCAGCTCTGTTACAAATAAAACATCTGTATTACTAAATGAAATTAAATAATGCATTGTGTTCTTATTTTAAGGCGAACGTGGCGTATTAGGTCACCTCCACATTGTTACTAGAATTCCGAACCACTGAACCCATTCTTGTTACATACTATAATAGTCTGTCGACTAATGGGTTCGATGCCCACCCGAGATAATAAATTATTTTATTTTCTCGCTCTAGCAAAATAACGCCGAGTTCCGCTTCAAGAATTTAAGACCCCGCGTTTAGTCTAAATATAACTAGAGCGGGAAACGGAAAATTATTTAGGATATTATCGTTCCAATTTTTTTAATTTCATTTATTTTTTTATATTATCATTCCCCGGACCGAAAAACTTTATACAAAAAGTATTTGGCGTTTATATAGTTATTGACAGTTGCGTCCGAACACGCTTTTAAGCTAATCCCGGATTACATTTAGACGAGAAGCTCCCCGCGTGCTACACCGACGTGTAACGACAGTACGAAAACTTGTACGTTGTACATGAGATGGTTATAGCTTCGATTTCACCTTATGTAAATATTTATATTCAGAAATAGGTATTTTGGTTTCTCTTATTTGTAGTTAGTATTCAATGTATTCTTTCTTTTTAGAAAACTTATAAAAATTTGAAAATATCTTGACGTTACAAGATTCAAAAACAAAAATCATTGGTCCATTGCGCTCAAATGTACTTATTAAATTAAGAGCTTTTCATAATCTATAATTTACGTCCTACAATATTAGTTTAGGATAAACTGAAGCTGAGAAAACATTTTATTTGATATATATATACTGTTCTAGCACATTAAAAATCCACCCGGTTTAACCCAACGAGGCCTTACCTATTCACGAATCATAGGAATATCAATCACAAACACAAAATTATTAGCGGACAAATACTATAATTTTCATTCAATATTAACTTCACGTTGTATGCCGCATACTGGGGGGTATGCAAAAGGAATCTACTGCTAAGACACTCTGTTCCCCAGATTCCACCGATTTTTTTGAGGTATTGCGCATTGAGTGGTGTCCGGAACTCAATGCTGGACTTTTGCCTTGGTGCCAGAGCGAAGAAATGAAAATGTTAATAAATATTAATTCATTCTTTCGAGTGGGGATCGCACCCACGACCGTCGCGTTACAGTCACACACTTGTGCCTCTGCACCACGACGACTGCCTTTTTAATTCTCAATATGCAATGTTTAGAAAAATTAGGGGAAAAATAGGAAACTGAGCGTAATAACGATAGGTTCCCTTTGTCTGTTCAGCTATATGCGGGGAAGAGCGTGAAGCTAAAAAAAATGAAAAATAACATTTCACCCGCGCCTCCTGGTCGGTTTCCAGGAGGCGCGGGTTCGAGTCCCGCTGCGTTCAAATTTTTATACGTTTTCTAAATAAGTAAAATAACATTTATTCACTACGGTGTAAAAGACGTCCATTTCACGTGATAAATGGGAGAGTGCATTGTTTTTTACCCTCGGGGGTATTTAATTGATTGCACCCTCGAGAGGGTGCGAGCGGAGATTTTAAATGCTCATACCAAAATGCAGGATTTTTAAGATGGATTGCTATAAGAATAGTGTGTAAAGTTCCTTACAAACAAACCCAGCTTTATTTTACTGTCCTTTTATTACACCGAAGAAAAGAAAATAATTGATTCCCTAGAGTGGGAATCGATCTCACAACCACCGCATTAAAAGACGTACGTTTGTGTCTTTGCGCCACGACTCTCACTAATATACCTACTTATTATAATTATAGAAAAGCATTAAATTTAGACATTTATCTTAAGGAAGTACGTTCAATACAAAATAACGGTACATTTAGTTCAGAGCTTACATCTGACGTACAGACGAACAGACGCGTCTGACGTTAGCTAATCCCAGATGTAGGGTTGTCACTATCTTAAATATTTTAGGTCCTGCATAATTTAATTGGAAAAAAAATCTGATACCTTGTACATACTCGTAATATTCTAGCTTTTAACTGTAGCATCGTCCTCAAATAAAATAGTTCAAGGGAGAATTCACACTGTAGTGGAGGTCACAGTTCGTTCTCTATTCGATATCATATTCTTGGACTAGTCAGAGAGCGCGGGGGAGTCTAACGAACCCGCTAGGGGTGCAGCGGGAAACTAGTTTATGTAGTTTAGTTTTAGTTTACTATCATTCTATAACAGATATTATTGTTCTGAATAGATTCTTGTTTTTTCAAAAAACAATCCGCATCGAAATTAAGGAAAGAATATAGAGTAATTAATTTAAAGTCGTCGTGAAGCAGTTTCGAAGTGAAGATAAAAAAATAAAAAATGCGGGATGCGAACTCAATATCAGTCAGTGGTTTTTCAGAAAATTACCTTAACCTATATATATATCCGACAGTAGCACCCTACAGTGAAGTAACGCCCGAGTGCCCGCGCGCGGCGCATTACGCGTTACACATTACACTCGGCGGTATTTAACGCCGATGATTGATGGACGCTAATGCGCGGAATTAACGATGGCGGAGCGGTGACCTCGTAGTACCAAGATATATGAACTGTGGGTTCAATTCCCGGATTATTACATGATATTATGAGGAAAAGAAGACCCTTAAAAACATTTTTATTTTTATTATTTAACGATGTTCAATATATAATAATTCGTCAATTACTATTTTTTTTATTTTGACAATATGACCTCTGGGTCACTATGGTAAATTTTGATTATTGTCATGTTTCTAGTGAGTCTCGCACGGTTAAGACGAGCCAAGTCAACTCGTTTGCCTCTAGAGCGCCACATATATACACACACAGACTGATAAATACATTACCTTCATTTGCATCGTATAGTCGACTAATAACTATATATCCTTTTCTTTTCAGCTTTTATGGATATGTTCTATAATAACAGGGTAGATTTAGCAGAAATTTATTATATTTCCTTATTTTTATTTTTATTTTTATTTTTGAAATGGCTGTTCTGGTAACGAATGTCCTTAAAAATTAATATGTCCTTTAATAGGTTAGCTAAATATAACGTGAGCTACACAGTGGGTCATCCATACTGCGGAACTAATTCTTGAAGTGTAAAGCAATAATGCTACTGCCCAAAAACTTCAAAAACGTTGTCTTATAGCATACAAAACTAAGACTTTTTAAAAATGAAGATTTTTTTTTGTTTAATCAAATCAGAATATTAAATATTTCATTTTCTAAACTGGAAATTAGAATGGCACGCTTGTCCCCTGCGCCACGACTCGCCTAAGACCTGAACAATTTATACATTGTAATAAAAAATTATAATAATTTAAGAAGGACGAACCTCTCGATGCCGGTGAGGCGCGGGTGGCGGTACTTCTTGGAGAACAGCAGCCCGCCGCCCCACGCCGCCTGCGCGCGGTACGTATACAATATGTCAATTATAAGCTGTATAATAGAGTAGGAGAGTGCGTGTTTGAGAAAGAGAGTGTATTCAATTTTGAGACACTTCGTTTTCCGTATTCCGCTTGAATTCGTGTTATGACGTGTTAAGTGAAGGACGTACAACGTCGCGCTTCGTCCAACAAGAGAAAATGGAAATAATTCAAATTTCATTGGATGGATAGAAATGGATATTTTGCATGTAATTTCGGACACTATCACAGTTTAATTATCGGTGATAAAAGAATAAATTTGTGAATAGATTGAAATATATTGTAGAATAGATATTATTGATATCTATTAATAAAATTTACGCTCATATGCTTAATTTATTACAAGTTACTCATCATTTTATTTTGTCACAAAAAATAATAAAACGCTGCCTTCAGAATTTAGCGGAATGTGGGAATAGGAAGAATCTTATTGAGAACGGAGGATGTTAACATAAGATTCCTAGGTTCTGCCTACTTTGCTTTTAACGTTTTTCAAACATGACTTACATCAACGTGCATCCACATGTCGTATTTCTGGCAGATGTCAGCGATCTCCACGAGCGGGTCGAAGGCGCCCAGCACTGTCGTTCCTGATGTTGCGTTCACGAAGAAAGGTACCTGTCAATGAATTTTAATATAGCCATTCATATTAAATTTTAAAAAGTTCGTTGATTTTATCTTTTAATTCCAATATTTTAGTCAAAGAAAAATATATATATCAAACATATTAATAAGTTTATTTTAAAAAAAATCGTTACTAAAGAATGAAACCCATCCAATCCTTCATCAATGGAAAGAATATACCGTTATAAATAAAATTGATATATTCTTTCCATTATGTTTAGGTCTAGTCGGTGTACTCACGTCGCCGCGGTCCCTGTGCAGGCGCACGAGGCGCTCGAGCTCGGCGGGCAGCATGCGCCCGCGCCGGTCCGACGGCACGCACACGCAGTAGTCCGTGCCCAGCCCGCACACCGACGCGCACGACTTCACCGAGTAGTGGCACTGCGCAATCAATACAGTGCTTTCATATTCTTATTGAGAAATTATATTTATTCATAAAGTAATCTCTTTAAACAATAGATTTTTTAATTAATATACTGATTCTAACGACTCCTTATTGGAGTCGGTAGAATAACAATTGTTGACAGCATTGTCTATACATCCGCGAAAACTGTGTTTTATATTTGGATTACATTCATAAAAATAAAAATATGACAAATTTTATCCCTTTTAATTTAGAATAAGAGTTAGTGTTTTGCTTCACGCTGTATCCCGCATCTGGTGCTAAGACACTTCATTTCCCATTCTTACGCAATAATTTTCGGGACATTGCATATTGAGTAGCGGAACTCAATGTCGCGCTTTCTCCTGTTACTAGAACGAAATAATCAAATCAATGTATAAGCGCGACGCTAAGAGCTAAGACGCTCTCAAATTGCCAATTGTAGCATAGTAAATAAATTATTCGATTGGACATCAATAAAATTTTCATAAGCCCTTTTAAATAACATTAAACTCTATCTTACCTGATCGGACGTGAACATGACAAGGTGCCCGGGAATGCTGCTCAGGCCTTTTTCTTTGTACTGCGGGAACTTGTGGTGGCGAGCAGCCAGAAATGCGTATAAGTTCGATACCGAACCGCCTAGTAGAAAAAAATTATTAAAAATAATTATAATTATGATTAAAAAAGTTGTCCATGAAAATACAAGCAGTTTGTTTATAATAAAAAAATAGTATTTGTTACCACATTTAAAGTAAGGAAAAAAAAGAAAATTAGTAATTACATTTTAATAAACAAATTCCATATTTATTATGCTTCAAATTATCAAAATGTTCAATTTTACATTTAGATTACCTGGAGCTAAGATAGAATCACCGCTCTTCCACCCAATCATGTCTCTCATCTTCTCCAAAACGACGTTCTCCATCAGGATGAATACTGGGGCGATCTCATAGGTGAACATGTTGGTATTAGCGGCGGCAGTCAGCCACTCACCAGCCAAGGAGATGATGTCCAGCCCGCAAGAAAGTTGGTTGAAGAAGTGGGGGTGGCCTGTGCAAGAATATTGGGAAATTTAGTGTTTTTATTGAAAAGCATTTTTTTCAAGAGGTAGTCGTGGCGCCGCGTGACAGGGTAATGATTTTTTCTCATTTCCGCCACTCAACACGTAATGTCTCGGCGCAAGCGTGAGAGTGTAAACGGGACAGGTTGTGGGTTCGATTCCCACTTGAGTAAATGAAATATTGAATATTTTCATTTGTTTGTTTTAATGTCAAGGCAAAGCGCGGCGTTGCTACTCAACACATAGTGCCTAATATATTCGGCAGAAGATGAAGAGCTAAGTTTATTACAGTAGGCTTCCTCTGGCTACCGCCACATGTGGTCTGTTTTATGTAAAGTACACGAGAAAAAAAGATAAATTGCTTATTACTTATTTAGAAAACGTATAAAAATTTTAAATGAAACTATTTAAACCGGATTAATCGTGTATATTTTATATTTTTATACATTTTTGGAAACCCGACGTTTTGAAGACTGCAGTAGTCCGTGGTCACGGGTAGACTGAGGTGGCATTCGTGTGACAGTTGACATAATTATTATATCAAACTACCGCCAACGATTTCTTAATTGCTTCGCGTACTGCCCTGGATTCCTGCAGAATGAGCTGATACTATCTATATCCACTAAGCCATACGTTCTCATAAAGTTACGTGGTAATTTTTATACGCTTGTTACAACTTATTTATGTTGCCAGCATCTCTGTAGGGAGATTTTTACAAATGGCTGGTCTGGGTCCAGACAATAATATAGAAAATTCGACGTAGCTTGATGAAAACATATGGCATAGTGGTCAGAGCGCCTGGTCGATTTCCAGGAGGCGCGGGTTCGAGTCCCGCTACGTTCAAATTTTTATACCTTTTCTAAATAAGTATTTTTCTTTCATAAGTGTGGATTAACACTTTAAAAATGTTAAAAATTGCTAACTGTGAATAATAATCGCTTATGAAGGGCGCTCTAGTAGCAAACATCGACAGACTCTAGGCAGACATGACGTATCAATAAGAGTTCCTTTTTCCATTTTGCTATGGAACCCTAAAAGCAAGTGATACGTGAATATAAAGTGAAATAAATATCATAACAAAGGGAAAACTACACAAAACGTCATGATATAACAAAATAAAAAAGGAAACCGCCATCAAACCCTGACCGGAAGTAATACCACGCGCGATTACACGGGACGATTGATATCGGTACGAATTATTTTGATACGAAAACACTTTGGGTGAATCTTATTACCTTATACTATTTAAATTATTTACTTCTGCATAAAGGAACCCATCGTGGTGTAGTGAAAGCGTAAACGCAGTGGTCGTAGATTTCATCCTTACTCAGGGGACTAATCATTTTTCAGCTAGGTATGACAGATAAAAAGCAACGTTGAATTTCGCCAACATATTGTCATTGTTTTCTTTTTGCTTACACTGTGAAGGGAAGAAACATGTTAAGTTGCTTATTTTATTTAATAGAGTGTAATTTTTTTGAATATAGCTCGAGATTCTCTGCGAGATGTTTTTAAAGATGCAGGTATTATTACAGTTGCTTCATAATTGGTATATTATAATATTCTGTTTGTCCGGAAAAATTTACAGTGTCATAGTAAAAATAGTGATATACATACGATAGGAACGAGAAATATAGATAAACTTGTTACGCCACGTTTTCGCCTCCAAAAAGTTAATAAATCTTTTATGGGTCTCAGTACATATACGTGTATATAAACTTCCGCAGTGTATTCTAAGTTTGCCACTACCACAATTTAAAGTAGCTTTAAAAAAAATACTAACAAGTAAAGCTTATTTATTACACTGTTCAAGAATATTTAGAGGATAAACATGTATGGAATTTATGTGTATGGAATGTGTGATATAATGCAGGATAGCTGCCAGTTAACGTAATAATTAAATTTTACCATTGACTTTGAAAAGAGCAACTGTTGAGTTGTTGCTGAAGAGTTGTCTTGCCGGCTCTTCTCAGCAGAACTGCCTTCCGAACCAGTGGTCGTTTTTTTTTGTTTATATTGAACATATAAACAAAAAAAAGACTATTTAAGTGCTTATAAGAGTTTATTTGAATAAAGAATATTTTGAATTTTAATTTGAATTGAATATCAAATTTAAACGTCAAATTTATTAATTTTTTTTTCGCATACCTAAAGTTTAAATATTCTCCAAATGGAAATCGATTTTGTAATCATCGGCATCTTATTAAGGCAGTATTGTAAGATACAAAAAATATTTGACATTAATGGCTACCATATAAGGGCTTCCAGATATTATAAGGATAAAAAGGATGTATGTATTCTTTACAGTATTTTATAGGTCTTATCTATTTTTTATTATGAGGGTACCGCGATTAATGCCTTTGGGGTACTATCGGCACGTCATATAACAAAGGGCGGTTTATCCGAAAACATGTTTCATATTTCGCTAGTAGTGCTGATAATCATTTGGTAATCTAGAGAAAATAGTTTCACTTTTACCTAGACAAATGCGAGAGAGAGCTGATTGCTAAAAAAAAAATTGAAAAATCTAATTGCGAATACGTACCAAATCATTTAAAACTATCCACAAGCCGATTTGGGCCCCAGCTGTGATAAGCAGCCCCTTGAGAGAAGTGGAGTAGCGTTGTATTGTTTTTTATTAGGACACGCGGAGAAGATAGTGTAGTGTTACTGTTAAGTTGGTCTTCATAATGGAAGATTTGAAGGTATATAATTACAACTATTAAATTTCTGGTTGGCTTTTAGCAGAAAAAAGAGAGCTTTCTGAAGCAGTAGTATTAGTCTGTAAAACTCATACTACTATCATTTTTATTTACGATTGAAAAAAATCTGTTATGGCTTAATTGAATAAAGAATGTTTTGAAAATAAGGCTGAGGCTCTAAAGATCTTACGTTTTCAAAGGGAACAGAGCGAAACACATGTCGTTTATGGAATAATATCCGTTTAGATATCAAATTACAGCGACAAACGCCGTCGTGCCGTAGTACAGTATTTGGCTGGTGATGATTGTGGGTTTGGTCCACACTTGGGAAAATAGTTATATTTTTATTTTCTAGCTCTGGTTAGAGTTTTTAGCTCGGTGTTCAGTTCCGCGACACAAAACGCAATGTCTAGAAAATTGGTCGGAATTTGAGGAACGGAACTAACACCAAGTTTCTTCTGTTTATACTGCTATATGCAGATATGAGATACAGTGTGAAACTAAAAACAACAGTACCTACAGTGTAAAACTAATAAAGGTGTAATCTCAAAACAAACTAAAACTACCCTCAAAAATCAACACCAACATGCCAGAGGGTAGCAAAAGGAAAAATAATATAAATTCATCGGAATCCGATATAATCCCCTCGCACTAACCAGATGGGGTCGCTATTAATTCGACCGAGTCAGGTGGAGTAATGCCAAATTAATCTACATTTTACAATGAGGGGCTGAGTGATTGTTTACTTTGTGTGATTTGTGTACGTTCACTTCCTAATATGTTAATAAAAGGTAAATTTTATAAAAGAGTAACCAGATACAAGAGTAACAAGTAATGTCTTGAAAAATTGTTCTGTGCGTGTGCGACGGACTGTTTTAATACTAAATTGTCTCTGCCTACTCTGCTATGCGTGATACATCGTCAAACTTAAATAACAAAAAAATGGGGAATGTTTTTTATACTTATACGGCATTATTCACGTGGACATATTGAAAACTTAAGAGTTGCGTATGACGTCTGGTTAGGCAATGTCGAGTTAGGGTGCACTAAGGAAAGGATTTCTCTAAATTTCTGCAAGAATTGAAAAGCGAAGTACTAATCTAGTCGTGGCGCAGATGACGCGGCATATAGCGCCCAGAATCGGGAGGAATGTGGGGAACGGATTTTTTTACATATTAAGAACGGAGTGTCTTAACAGTTTCCCTCTGCTTAACCTGCTGTTCGCGGATAAAAATATATTTATCGATTGTATATTAAAGTCCACGCAAATAAAGTTGCGGGCACGACTAGTCTATGATAAAACAGCATCCAAGACCCACATTATTTATCAGATAGCCACATTATGTGAATGTTGGGAAAATACGCCCCTTTAAAGAGTCCTTATCTTTAGCGACGAGAGTCCCGCGGGACGCGACTGTCAGAAACACTTTGTAGATAAACTTCGTGTCATACACTTCATTTCCTATATTTCTTTTACCATTTTTTATGTTTACTATAGTATGACTTTATTTGAGTGAACGTTGTATGTAACTATATTCTTGTCTCAGATTATTTTAGGATGGTTTGTGTATATTTCTGTTTCTTGGTTCTTTTGAAAAGACAAAACGCGGCATTGAGTTCAGGCACTCAACACGCAATATTTCGAATATTAAGTTTAAAAAGTTACTTAAAACTTAAATTTTAAATATTAAAAAAATCTTTCTAAGGCTGAAATCTGTTGGCTTAGATAAAAGAGAACAAACTTACTCAATTCTTTCTTAGCGATGTGAATTAATTAAGGAAAACTAAAAATACTTTTAATTTACAGATTAGTGCTTCATAATTCACAATAATCAACCTGAAATTAACTTATACTTAAAAAGAGAAAACACACAGAGCTCCCCCACAACTACAAGGGTTATACTTTTCCCGCCACGTGCGCTGTCAAAGTGACAGCAATCAGCCGCCTTTGTGGCGCGTTGTGGTTTTGTTTCACAATGGCGTTATCGGCTATTGTGTGAACTATACAGCCAAGTTTGTTTGTGTTTTAGATTAAAATAATATATCGATTTTTTTTTCAAAACGCTTATTATAACATACAATGCTTATTATATTTGAGATATAAGGTTCATCAATAAATGTTTTTTTTGTACAGTTAGGTTCAAGCATCTCGCATATTTGGACTTTGGAGATACTAAAGAACATTTTTTAAGCTTTACAAGCTTTACAAGCTTAAAAAATGTTCTTACAGTAATTTTACTTTTGGTAAACATATATTATAGAAAATTTTAAAAGTTACAAAATAAATGGATTTTTAGGCAGGAAATTTAAAACGTTTATGTTTAAAACATTTTTTGTTTTCACTGAAAGTCAAGAACGGAGCAACTTACTCAGACATAAATAAAAAAAATATTTAAGTTATTTTTAAAGTGTTATGCCACACTTAGGAAGAAAAAATACTTTTTTTTTTTAAGTTTAAAATTAGAATTGAATATGAATAGTTTGATTAGAACCCGTATCTTTTGGAAACTTCTCATTTTGAATATTAACACTGTGTCCTGAGTTTCAATATGATTATTTTTATTAAGAGTACAAATCACGTAACATTTGATTGAATTTGTGGGTCCGTAATGAAGTACTATTGAGTCGGAACAATAATATTATTATCTTTGCTTAAACATAATAAAAGATTTGCCAAAACTCTTTACTTTGTATTCCGCAGCATTTACTATTTTATTAATTTTGTTTATTTATTGAGACCAGTCGTGGCGCAGCGGCACGAGGTGTGACTGTAAAACCGACTGGTTGTGGGTTCGATCCCCACTCGAGAAGATGAAATATTTACTTAAATTTATATTTCCATTTCTTTGCTCTGGTGTCGAGGTTAAGAGCGGCGTTGAGTTCTGCCACTCAACACGCAATGCCTCCAGAATTCGGCAGAAAGTGGGAAACGGAGTGTGTTAACACTAGGTTCCCTCTGCCTACCCTGTTGTGTGCGGGATATAGCGTGAAGCTGATTGTTTATTTATTATAATTTCTTTCATGTATACAAAAAATGCTTCAGACTTATAATAACAACAAGGGAACATAGTGTTAAGACACTTCGTTCCCCACTTTCCGCACCAATTTTTAGAGATATTGCGTGTTGAACTTGTTCCACGCTTCCTCTACTACCGGAGGGAGGAAATAAAACTATTTAAATTTGATCATTCTCTCGAGTAGAAATCGCACCCACAATCGTCGCGCTTACACTTTGAAGCTGTTTCACCGCGACATGGCGGCCTCCTTGATGCTCATATTGTTAAGTTATAAAACGATTAAAACAAACAATGACTATTGAGGCCGGTCGTAGCGCAGGGGCAAAAAGTGTGCCTGTAAACGTGACCGGCTGTGGGTTCGGTCGAGGATCGCCACTCGAGGAAATGATATATTTATTTACATTTATATTTTCAATTCTTTAATCTGGTGTCGCGGCGTTGAGTTCTGCCACTCAACACGCAATGCCTCCAGAATTAGGCGAAAAGCTGATTATAAACAATGACAAAATAATCGTATAGCCTTTGTCTTGCTCCTTATGAATTAACTAACACAAAAACAATATTTTTAACATTTTTAAAATGTTATTCCATATTTAGTATCCTATATAAGTACAAAAACAATAGTTCAATTTCAACTATAAATTCCTGAGTACATTCAACCAAACAAATTCTTCAACTTTATAATATAAGTATATATAATAGATATCAAAATCAATTTTCCTATTCCATAAACATTTTTATATCAGCTTGTAGCGGTACAATGGTTTTCTCTACAAAAGATAAAATCAATCTATAACCTCGCGTTGTATGAGCGGGCGGGGCTGATCTATCAAACTATGGTAATTCGCCGTATAGAGCACCCTGAGTGGGGGATTTACTGTAGGATGTCTGCGATTTAAGAAAATGAGGAGACAATTCTACGTTTTAGTTTAGTAACAATTTCACTTCAAATTATAAACTTGGCTTCACGCCGTAGCTATTACAGAGTAGGTAGAGAAAACATAGTGTTATGACACTTCATTCCTCTGGATGGATGGATGTCTTGAATGGATTTTACCTACCTACCATGCTATGTGTAGGATAAAGCGTGGAATTAAAAAATAAATAAAATTAGGTACCAATTAAAATTTCTGTGTTAGGTAATTGAATGTTGATATGTTTTTAGTTCTCATGCCGTTGAGGTCTAGCATTTTCTTAACATTTCCATCTGCCTACTCTTCTAAATGCTCGATACTAAGTGAAGCTATAAGAAAAATATTCTTGTTAAATGTCTCTAAAAAAACAATCTCTATGGTCACCACAAGGCGGTGTCGTAATCCAACAATTTGCGTGCGGGCACTCTGCGTAAATCACCGCTTTATAATGCGGCTTAAACTTATATTGTTTTACTTTACAGATTTTATTACTGTGCACTTTAGTTACCGGAGCTGAGACGAGGTTACTTTGGTTTGGTTTAGAAAAGATTCAATTTAACTGATGACGGCGAGAGAATAGATGAAGTTTTAAAACTAAGACCTGTATTTATAAGCTGCTCTTAATTCTGAGATCGCCCTTGATAGTAATCTGGAGATGTCGGCTTAATGAATGAAAACGGCTTCTAAAGATGGATTTTGACAAAATCCTTTATTGCCCTCTTCAAGAAATATATTATTTGCTTTTCATGATTTGAATTTCAGCGATTTTAGCGCTGTTCATTAATAGCTCTGGATAGGTGTGTATTCCGTTTCAATTGAGACACTTCTGTTCCCCACTTTCTTCCGTATTCTGGCACAAAAAGGTATGCCCTTTCGTAGTAAAGGTATGCGTGTTGAGTGGCGGAACTCGAAGCCGCGCTTTCCGCACGTGCTTTGTTAGTCTTGCATAACGTCAGTGATCTTACAGTTATATATACATACATATATATTTAAAAAGATGAATCAAAAGAACTACTCTCAAAACATAAAAACAAAGAACAATTAAAGATTTCCCTTCAACAGACGAACATTTTCATCTAGCGATGCGTCTGCATGGAGCAATCACGTGCTCGACCGAGCGCACTGTAATAGCTCGCAGGCAGGACGCGGGACGCAGGACGCGACTGACGTGAAGGGCGTGTTGGGACGGAGGGCGCCTTTTGTTGGATGATTAAGCTTGCTTTTTCCTTTTTAATATATTTTTAGTTTTAAGCTGTATCCCGCAAAAACCTTGGAACCTAGTGCTAGGACACTCCGTTCACAGTAAGAAACTTCCGTTCCCCACTTTTCGTTGAATATTACCTCTAATATTCAGCGAAAAGTGGGGAAGGGAGGCCTTGGATGTTGAGTGGCGAAACTCAACGCCGCGCTTTGCCGCATTACAAGAGCGAAGAAAATAAAAATAATAAATATTTTATTTTTTGGAGTGGGAATCGAACCCACAGCCTGTTGCATTTACAGTCGCACGCTTGTGTCCATGTTCCAAGACTATAAGCTTTTTTAGGGTTCCGTACCTCAAAAGGCGAAAACGGAAACCTTATAGGATCACTTTGTTGTCCGTCTGTTCCTCTGTCAAGACCATTTATCTCGAGATCCCGTAGAGGTATCCAGCTGAAATTCCTATTTAATATTCAGGTCTATGATTTGTGGAAGCACAAAAAAAATCAAGCTTCTAAGTCGATTACGAAAGATACGATCTAAATTAATTCGCCGCTTAATCAATACTTATAGGTTTACTTAATTTGGCACGAAGTGAGAAAACTTAAATTTGTCAACTACAATACTACTTCTCGTTGACCAATAATTCTAAAACGCAAGTACCTTGTTCGATTTTTTTATATGATTTGATACATTTTTCATGTAGAACTTTATTTTTCTTTTGTCGTGTTGAGTTGAGTTCCCATTGTCATAATGCCTCGAAATTAGACAGAAAGCGGACAACGGAGCGAACGCTGCTTTATACGATTTAAAGAATATAGTGAGCTTTGTTTTCCATTTCTTTTTGGATGTAAATGATATTAAAAACTTAAAGTAAACCTTTGCAAATTTTGAATGCCCAAAGTTATTGGCTATCTATACTCTAGTATTGTGCTTTTCTATCTATAGTCATGATATGCCGTCGTGACGCAGTTGTAATCTTCAAATTAGGCTAAAAGAGCGGCGGTTGTGGATTCGATTCCCTCCTAAATGGGGGAATATGAATTATTTTTATTCCTCGCTCTGGTCAAAGGACAAAGCGCGGGGTTGAGTTGGGGCACACAAATCGCAGTATCTCAAATTCGGGGGGAAAGAGAAGAACGTCGTGTCTTTACATACACTAAAGATGAGAAGCTGCTTTTTTGGATTCGAACTCGAAATCCTCGCATTTATTTCTCTTTCCCACTCCAAGTTCACGACGCATAATAACCCTCTATCAGCGACCGGGTATAAAACGTACGCCCGCAAACAATTCAATTATGTGGGCAAGTCGACTGGAATAATGTCGCCATTACTTACACTGTTGACTGTGCAGTTGTACGCAGGACCGAGAGGTTGGTGGCGTTTTAGATAAATTGTGAAGGAGATGTTTTTAATGTTTTCTTTTTATTCTATGCTATTCTTTTAGTCTTTTTTTTTTCATTTTTGTTAAGAATTCAGGAAATGAATAGTAACACATCAGTAATATGCTCTTGAAACCAACATTAATTCCATTTGGAAAACAATTATATCCAAACTTAATCTTACGACAACGTTTTTTTCGATTTCAATTGAAAACCGAATATCGAATTCGAATGAAAACCGAATAATTAATTCCTGATTTACAATATTTCAATCAATCTGCCGCAAATCAAAGAGCACAGAAAAAAAATACTTCTATGTAATCAAAAGATTGCACTTGTGCATCGTTTTTGATGCGTTTTGTATGAAATTCGCCGCGTAATCAAAACCTATGGGGATCTTTACGTGGACTTACGATTATGGAATTTGACACGAATTGAATGGCTATAAAGACGACAGTTGTGGGTTTAATTTCTCGCTCTGGTAACTAGACAATCTGCATTGAGTTCCGCTACTCAACACGCAATGTCTTGAGGATTCAGCAGAAAGTGGGAAACAGAAGTAATTGTAACATTAACGCTAGGTTCACAGATTCCCTCTGTATGCTACATTTGTGAGATACAGCGTGAAGCTAAAAAAGATATTTAATAAGTTTAGTCACATCCGCAACACTCACCCTCTTCCCCCAAATCAAACAATCCAATTAGGTGCTGTAACAGCGCGGAATGATCGCCGCTATTACTTACAGTTGCTATCGGAATAAGTATACTCGTATGTACTCGTAGGTACATTGTATATGAATATTCTTTTTGGTTTTTTTTAAGCTTGGTGACGGTTGTGGGTTTGATTCGCACCGTAGAAAATGAATTACTTCATATTTTAATTTTCTTTCTCGTGAAACTCCCTGGTTAACCAAAATAAATTAATAAGTATAAAATAAGTAAAAAAGTACGATATAAAATTCGTAAAAATACACAATTTTCTGTACTTTTTCATTGTAATATAAAGAAAAGTAATATCGGAGAAACTAAAGAGTAATCATGCAAAAAATGCTAACAATTTCGACTATATCTTCATAAAAAATCCGTTGAAAACTTTCGATAGCTTGTTAAAATCGTATGGCTTTTATTTTCAAAAAATCACAAGTATATAGACTTTTTATCAGTTTAAATAAAGTATAATACTTACCAGTTTTGACCTGATGTTTCAGAGTTATCTTGCAATCTTCGAGGAGTTGCTTCAAAGGCAGAGGGTCTTCAGGAAGATGAAGGTCCAGCATCTTGTTCATTTCTTCCGGCATCTTAAACTCGAGGATCTAGAGAAAGAAATTACTTTTTGTGAAATGTAAATTTATAGATGAATGTAATTTTCTTTATAAATAAAATTTCAGATATACATGCAGAGAGCAGAGCAGCGTCGTGCTTTTCTCGCACAGTAGGATAGACTCACAGAGGAGACCTAGTATCATCAACACTCTCCGTTTCCCACGTTCCGCCCAATTTTTTGATATTGCGGGTTGAGAGGTGGCACTTAACGTTGAAAATATTTTAGATATGTTGCTTGTATTTTTATGCCTTTTTATTCATTATACGTATGTATAGGCAAGCTACTAAAAACCATTGCTATCCTAGCTTCCTGGGACATATGTTAAAAAATATAATTTTGATATAATTTAATATGATTAATTATAAGAGAAAAAAACAGGTCGTAGCCCGCAACCTTGCCTGTGTTAACTTTAAGACGAAACATACAAAAATACGTTCTTCCATTCAAAAATCCTCTTAATGCTTCCCCAACCTCAAATATGTTAGGGAGTGTTCATGCTAAATCACAACTTTCTAAGTTGACAAGAATCGTCCGTCAGTCGCTCAATAACGGAGGAGTGTTAATATATTTAGATTATTCTAATATGGAATAATTTTAATTTAAAAAAACGTGTTTCAATAAGCACCCAACCCACCTTTTCATTCCTATCATTGACTTTCTGCACGTAATCCAGCAGGACGTCCACAACTCGCGCGAGGAACTCGCGGGTTTGAGGGCTTGCGTCCTCTCTGTACGGCAGGATAGCTGTAACAATATAAAATTGGTAAAACATTGAATTCTTGTATATATACATATATACTCGTATATAAATACTTACGTTTAATTGGATTACATTTTATTTATTTTAAATATGTAGAGTATCAAAATTTCAGAAAACATCAAACGCAGTCTTTATTTTCCTGAAATACATTCTCTACTTTCCGCCCGAATTTAAGATATAGTGTGTTGAGTGACAAAACTCCGAACTCTTCTATTAGAGTGGGGAAATAAAACAATTCGTACGCCCAAGTGGAGATTTAATCCACAATCATCGTGTTTACAATCAGATACTATTCCACTGTGCCTTAATGTTGACCACTACATATTTAGGAGTGTACCGAATTTAAGATATAGTAGGTATGTTGAGAACGAACGAAACTTTACGCCGCATTTTTTTTATTACAGTGAGGCAATAAAATAATTCATATATTGACAGTTGAGGCCGCCGTGGCGCATGTGTTGTTGTAGGTTCGATCTCCACTCGAGGAAATGAAATATTTATTAAAATTTATACTAATTACTGTTTCTTTGCTCTGGTGTCGAGGCAAAGGGCGAGATTGAGTTCCGCTACTCAACACGCAATGCTTCCAGTGGAAAGTGGGGAGTGGAGTGTCCCTTTGTCTACCCTGCTTTATGCGGGATATGAAGCTGATGTGACAGTTGCATCACAATATATTTTTGGAAATATTAACATACATAAAAAACATTAATGATTTTACCAAAATTAATGATGTACATAATATACCAGAAATTAATAGGTATTAAATAGGGTTGCATAGAGTACGTCATTCTTTTATGAGACAATGTGTACGCTGTTACAATAGGATCCTAGACAACGTTAGAAAATGTTCTATATCACGATTTAAAAAAGTTGTGAAAAGGTGTTTGTGTGGTAAAGGTTATTACCAAATTAATGATTTTATAAATGACACCACGCCTTGAGATTGAAATGTTCAATCCAGTCAGTTTCGAAGGTATCATTGTCACAGGTAATTAAATATGTATTTTTTATAAAATTGATTAAAAAAAAAGTCCCTCTAAGTTTCTTGCACCGGTTCTTCTCAGGTCTGAGGCATTAACTTTAGTGAACTGTTGATAAATTATATGACTTTCAAAAAACGAAGCATTTAACTTCTTAATTTGAATAAAATTATTTGACTGTGACTTTGAATACGCACCTCCAAGTCTAAACTGAACTCAAATCCACTTTCTTTATAGTTATATGCTGTCCCACAGATGGCATGGAATCAAATATTTTCACTCTCTCGCTTTGGTAAAGTCAGCAGATTTGAGGTAGGCCATTCAACAATGTCTTCAACAATTGGGCGGTATGTGGAAGACGAAGTGTCTAAACACTAATTTCCTTCTTAATCCCTACTACATGCGGGATACAACGTAAAGATAAAAATAAATAAAAAAGGAAACTGCAATTTCCTTTTAATATTTAACCCTCCGTTTGCAACACGTGGTACTTCGGACCATTGATTAAAAACTTGCGTCTATTATTCCCAACCCTCGCGTTGTCCAGGAATTTGTGTAGTGACAAAGCGATTTGTTACGCTTTCGGGATGTAATTATTATTTCTTACTATAAGCAAGCGACTTAAACATTTTTTTTAGATTTACGCTGTATTCCATAAAGTAACGCAAAAGTAGGGAGACAAGGTTTTAAGACGTCCTAACTTCAACTCCTATTTCACACTTACTGCCCAATTTTTGAGATATTGCGCGTTAGTAGTCGAATATAATTGAGGCCGGTCGTGGCGCAGCGGCACGAGGTGTGACTGCAAAACCGACTGGTTGTGGATTCCATCCCCACTCAAAGAGATGAAATATTTACTTAAATTTATATTTCCATTTCTTCGCTCTGGTGTCGCGGTTAAGCGCGGCGTTGAGTTCTGCCACTCAACACGCAATGCCTCCAGAATCCGGCAGAAAGTGGGGAACGGAGTGTCTTAACACTAGGTTCCCTCTGCCTACCCTGCTGTGTGTGGGATACAGCGTGAAGCTAATTTTAGTAGTCGAATAACCGCAAAATCAACCGATCAACACTGATGTCTGGTATCAAAGTGTAGAATTGAAAATAATTTATTTCCTAAATGCAAACCGAACCCACAAACGATAAAATTACAGACAAACGCTATGCCGCTACGCAATAAAATATATTATTATTAAAATGTTTACATTTGTCTCGATCTTTCAAAATAGTAATTGTCACCTACTCTTGTTCACAGATGCTTTTGATTTGTGCTTTATAAAACCGAATTGGTTTTGCCGTTTGGAGAATATAAAACACAGCATTCTAAACTTTATTTCATTTAAATAAGGTGTTATATTAACTGTAATAAAGATATTTTTGATTGTAATACGCAGTTAGTCAGGAGTCAACATCACAATGTGCTTTTAATTCTCTCCATATTTTACATACCTTTCTTCTTTCGTTAGTTGCTATTTCAAACCTTATCTGCAAATATTTAAAGGTTTAGGTGGAGTAATATTTTTGATTACATATTTCTTTGTACTGTGATCAGTGAACGTATTGTTTTTTTGAATTATTGTTTGCCCTTTTGATTTGAAAGTTGAAATATTAAAAAATGAATGCGAAAAATTTAAGTTTTTTAAATCACATATAAGCTGTAGCTATTAAATATTTTGAATAAATTTGAAATCAAATAATGGTTGTAGCTCTCAATGGTACTCTGGCCATAACTATTTATATTTTAAGG
>DWQW01003416.1:0-22757 GCA_018249695.1 Heliconius erato demophoon
TCTGCCACTCAACACGCAATGCCTCCAGAATTCGGCAGAAAGTGGGGAACGGAGTGTCTTAACACTAGGTTCCCTCTGCCTACCCTGCTGTGTGCGGGATACAGCGTGAAGCTAATTTAATTTAAAATAATGTTAATCATTTGAGGCCAGACGTCGCGTAGGGGCAAAAAGTGATTGTAAACGCGACAGGTTGTGGGTTCGATTCGTACTCGAGAAAATTAAATATTGATATAATAAAATAAATAAATAAATCAGCTTCACGCTGTATCCCGCACACAGCAGAGTAGGCAGAGGGAACATAGTGTTAAAACACTCCATTCCCCACCTTCTGCCGAATTCTGGAGGCATTGCGTGTTGAGTGGCAGAATTCAACGCCACGCTTAACCTCGACACCAGAGCGAAGAAGTGGAAATATAAATTTAAGTAAATATTTCATCTCCTTGAGTGGGGATCGAACCCACCACCAGTCGGTTTTACAGTCACACTTGGTGCCGCTGCGCCACGACTGGCCTCTAAATAGAGATATAATATAATAAATTATAATATTTTCATTTTTTCGTTCTGGTGTCGAGACAAAGCGCGTTGAGTTCAGTCACTCAATACTCAATGCCAATAGAATTCGATGGAAAATGTTGAACAGAGTGTCGTGACATTAGATTTCCTCTGCCTAGTCTGCTGTATGTTTGAGTACAACGTAACGCTAAAAAAATATCCTTGACACTGTCGCAGATTATGAACTCAATTCTTTATTTTATATACCGTGTTTGTATATTAAAAAGAACTGTGTACTTCCGTAAGTATATGAAATATTATTAAGATTATTATTTTTTTTGACATGCTATGAACATACATACATTCATATAACTTTTTTAAACTCCTCTTTAAAATAAAAATCAAATGAGATCAAATTCGCTTCACGCTGTATCCCGCACACTGCAGGGCAGGCAGAGGAAACCTAGTGTTAGGACACTCCGTTCCCCACTTTCTGCCGAATTCTGGAGATATTGCATATTGAGTGGCAGAACTCAACGCCGCGCTTGTCCTCGAAACCAGAGCGAAGAAATGGAAATATAAATTTAAGTAAATATTTCATCTCCTCGAGTGGAGATCGAACCCACAACCAGTCGGTTTTACAGTCACACTTTGTGCGCCACGACTGGCCTCGAAATAGCTTCTTTAAAATAGCACCTGGATATTAAATTCAAATTGTTAAGGTAAAAGTACTTGTACTATTAAGGTAATTTACCTAATCTATACAAATGATTTTAAAAGGGAACCCAGTAATTAGCCAAAACTCATTTATAAAGTCATTGTTAAGTACGATTAACGGACTAATTTCATACAATTTGTACGTACAAACCATTAAAGATAAAGTTATTCTTGTTCTTTAGCTTTACGTTGTATCCCTCATGTAGTCGGGTAGGCTGAGGGAACCTAGTCCCCAATTTCCACTGAATTCTAGAGGCATTGCGCGTTGAGTGGCGGTGACTCAACGCCGCGTTTTGCCTCGACACCAGAATCGAAGAAATTAAAATTAAATATTTCATTTCCTCGAGTGGGAATCGAACCTACTATCTGTCGCGTTTACAGTCACACCACGGGGTGGTCTTATTAAATTATTTTTATACAAATTATCAAAAACTTAGTTCGAACTAAGTCACCAGTAAAAGAAAAAAAAATAAAGAAAAATGTTTTTATAGCATCTCAGCTATTTATCTCCAAGTCACCTTTGAGATTATACCGTTCATAATAATGTCGTAAAATAAAGAAATTGCCATCAAAATTTTACGACTCTCATTAGGAAAAAATATGAAAAAGTTATATTTACAGCTAAGTAAGGTATTAAATGAATAATATTTAGCTATTATAATGGTATTTGTTACCTTTTATAAAAAATATAAAGATTTATATCTTAACTAATATTTTGAAAAAAATAATATATCTTTTTTTGCTTCACACTGCATCCCGCATGTGGCAGGTTAGGCTGAGTAAACCAATCTAGTGTTAAAACACTCCGTTCTCCACTCTCCGCCGAATTTTCGAGGCATTGCGTGTGGCGAAGCTCGAAATTGGCTTTGTAGACAGAGTGAAGTAAATAATACTTAAGTTTAATAATAAAAGTAAATTGAAAACAAAAGAAATAAAGCTTTAAATTAGATATGTATTTAAACTAAATTATTACATCGTTTGTGAACGGAGAACAATATAATAGCAAGTACCTAATCAGGTGTTCGTGCAAACCAAACAATGGGTCATCAAAGTAAATTGCATTTTCATATGAAAATTTTGAAACATCAATAATTTTCATTTCATTTATCAAATATTCTAATACAGCCTCGTTTACCTTAAAGTGATTTGTCTGTTTATGTATTTTAGCATATAGTAAAACGATAAGATCAGTGATTTTTATCTTTAGTGATTATTTCTCTAGTAAAATAATGTCTTCACGCTGTATTCTGCCTATAGAAGTGTAGGAAATCTAGAGTCAAGACACTCCTTTCTCCACTTTCCGCCGGATGAGGCATGCGTGTTAAGTAGCGGAACTCAACTCCGCGCTTCGCCTTGTTACCAGAACGAGGAAATGAAATAAGTAATGATTAATAATTCATTCCCCCAAGTGGAATCGAACCTACAACCGTCGTGTTAGTATAGTCACTATCTTATGCCACTGCGCTACAATGGCTTCGATTTTGATATGATATTATAAACTAAAATTAGTAATTTAAACCGTTATTTTAAGTAAGTCTTAGGCTATTTCTATCTTCTAGCCTAAGGGTATTTAATTTAACTATAAATATTTAAATTTAATCTAAATCAGTAACTACATTCTTGTTGTGATTTAATTTAAGCGCTATTTACATAAATCCAGTTCATTAAAACTAACTAACTAAAAAAGACGCCCGTCGTGGCGCAGGGGCACAAAGTGTGACGGTAAAATCGACTGGTTGTGAGTTTAATTCCCACAAGACGAAATGAAATATTTATATTTTCGGTTCGCTATGGTGTCAAGGCAGAGCGTGGAGTTGAGTTTGAGTTCTTCAATGCCTCCAGAACTTGGCGGAATGTGAGAAACGGAGTGTCTTAACACTATGTTTCCTCTACCTACCCTGCTGTGTGCGGGATACAGTGTGGTCTGAAAAAAAAACTTTTACCAGATATTTAACAATATTTTGTTATATAAGTAGCTCCTATCAGTTATTTATGTACTAGCATAAAATTCTTATCAAAACTCCAACTAAACTAGCCAACATGCAATACTATTTAAATTTTGCTTCTCCAGATAGATGATGAATGTAACATTTTTAAATTTTCGTCTTGCAAAGTAGGAAGTATGCAAAATAGATCCATAATATATAGTTTCTACAAAGAATAAATCTTGTAATATATATGAACCTAATAATAATTTCTTAAAGTTTTATCGCTTCATAAAGAAGTATTCTTTTTCTATATTCATGACTAACGCCCAATATTAATAACCTATCTCCAACGTCAATCTTAGATTGTTTCATATATCTATCAAATCTCTAGATTGGATAGATATATGAAACAATCTAAGATTGACGTTGGAGATAGGTTATTAATATTGGGCGTAAACAAATAAGAATCAAAAAATAGTTGTATTTATTTATCTTTTTGTTTAAAAATTACCGTAATCTTTTTGCACAGTTAAAGAATAAAGAACAATGATCTTACTGGTACTTATTTAGAAAACCTGTAAAAATTTGAACGTAGCGGGACTTCGAACCCGAGGCTCCTGGAAACCGACCCGACTGCCATTATTTGTCTTAATATAAAATTCAAATTGAAATTTGTAAAATACTTACAAAATTAAACAAATTTCATTATCATTATCTATCTATTCTACATAAAAACTACTTCAACTAAATTAACCGTTCTATTTTAACACAAGCAATTAAGCATATGACGTTATACAAATACGTTGATAGGTTTACATTACCTCTTAAATTGATAGAATTGGCGATAGAGAATTCATGAACTGTCCTTGTAGTAGGTGTTTGATCGAATCTTGAATTTTGGGATGTTGATGGCACTTGGCCTAACGTGTCCACATGGATAGGTGTTACTGGGTCATCCCCATCAGATATGTCATAGTAGTCGATAGGCGGAGGGTCGTAAACTGTGTAAGAACAAATTTTATGTATAATTTTTGCCAAAAATGCAAGTTTAGCATTTGAACGTTCATATAATTAATTTTAGTTACCATATAAGGATATTTCCATTAAAATCAAAAAAATAAATCAGCTTCACGCTGTATCCCGCACACAGCAGGGTAGGCAGAGAGAACCTAGTGTTAAGACACTTCGTTCCTCATTTTCTGCCGAATTCTGGAGGCATTGCGTGTTGAGTGGCAGAACTCAACGCCGCGCTTAACCTCGATACCAAAGCGAAGAAATGGAAATATAAATTAAAGTAAATATTTCATCTCCTCGAGTGGAGATCGAACCCACAACCAGTCGGTTTTACAGTCACACCTCGTGCCGCTGCGTCACGACTGGCCTCAATAAGTAATTTAAAAAAAATAATTTCTCTTGATTTCGATTGATTTAAAATATAAAACTTTGCACTAATAAGAAAAGTATTTTCATTTTTCACATAAATAATTGTAATTACTTTAACATAGTCTTCTCATTTATTAGTAATTCATCTTTTTTATTTTACTTCTTTAATTTTTTATGATATCAACAGCTCACTATAGATAAATTACCGTTGATAAAATTAAAATTACCTGAATATTGATCGACTGGCTTAATATCTTCTATAGGGTCGACTGGTGGGGCATACCAAGGCCTTCTAGAATAGACCTTCTTGCTCGTCCCTGTCCTGTCACCGTTATTAACGTTCCGGTATACGGGAGACAAGTTTAACATCTCTAATCATCTGTTGAGACCTGTAATAGAAAGCTTAACTAAGTTTTCAAGTAGCTTTTCAGTAAAGAATAAATTAAAATATAGAAAGAAAAAAAATATTATGACCATATATAAATTTTGCAGACGTTATGACGTCATAAGGTCGTAGTAGGCCTGAGTTTGATTAAATGCGGTTATTGTGAATTACGGGGGAGAATCTTTATTTATTATAGGTATTATCTATACTTAATTTTTACTTAATTTTTTTTTCGGCCAGTCGTGGCGCAGCGGCACAAAGTGTAATTGTAAAACCTACTGGTCGTGGGTTCAATCCCCACTCGAGGAAATGAAATATTTATTTAAATTTATATTTCCATTTCTTCGCTCTGGTGTCGAGGGAAAAACCGCGGTAGTTCTGCTATGTAACACGCAATGCCTTCAGAATTTGGCAGAAAGTGGGGAACGGAGTGTCTTACACTAGGATCCCTCTGCCTACCCTGCTGTGTGCGGGATACAGCGTGAAACTGATTTATTATTATTATTATTTTTATGTTTTCATTTCTTCGCTTCGGCAGTAAGGCAAAGAGTAGCGTTGAATTCCGCCACTCAATACCTACGCTATGTCTTGAAAATGACGCGGAACGGGGAAAGCTATGTCTCAACACTAGATTTCCTGTGCATACTGTGCTATATGCGGAATATTAGATGTTGCGTAATGATGAACAAAAAATTTAAAACCTTTTCATTCATTTTTTTAATTTTACCTACTATATCGACATAACTGTGTCTATTACATATACAAATATATTTTTTAAACATTTTTAAAGAGTTATTCCACACTTAGGAAAGAAAGATACTTATTTAGAAAACGTATAAAAATTTGAACGCAGCGGGACTCGAACCCGCGCCTCCCGGAAACCGACCTGGTCGGTAAATATATTTTTTTTATTTTTAACATTTTCAAAGTGATATACCACACGTAGGACAGAAAATCCTTTTTAGAAAACATATAAAAATTAGTATGTAGCAGAATTTGAAGCCGCGCCTTTTGCTCTTGTGCGGTTTTCAAGAGGCACGGGATCTAATAAACAATTATAGCATTTCTGTCTGTCTGTCTGCCTGTCTGTCTTTCTGTATATCCAAGCTTAATTCCCGACCAGCTGAACCGATTATTATAGGTATGACTAATATTGAAACATAGAGGGGATTGTAGAGAAACATTTAACAACAATAAGGCTATTTTGATATATAAAAAAAGTTACATCAATTTATAAGATGTTTTTCGACAAAATTGATATTTCCTAAAAGAGTCATTTTATATAACTGTTTTATTGAATTGGCTAAAACTTTAGTTTTCAATGTTTTCTTATTTGATATTGTTTGCGAATTATTAATTGTATAATGATAGACATAATTCCAGATTACATTATTATAAAATAAACCGAGATTTAGGATTATCCAATGACACCTTCTCAAGCAGCCACGTAGTGCTTGCAATTCCTCAATGATAAATAGAGATTTGTGGAGCATTATATAATCTGAGGTCAGTCGTGGCGCAGGAGCACAAAGTGTGACTGTAAAACCGACTGGTTGTGGGTCTGTTCCCCACTCGAGGAGATGAAATATTTATTTAATTTTTATATTTCCGATTCTTCGTTCTGGTGTAGAGGCAAAGCGTGGCGATGAGTTTTGCCACTCAACACGCGATGCCATGCCTCCAGAATTCGGCAGAAAGAGGGAAACGGAGTGTCTTGATAGACAGAGGGAACCTATCCCTCTGCCTACCTCGCTGTGTGAGGGATATAGCGTGAAGCTCATTATACAGGGTGGAAGAGGCAGTGCTCCTTTTACGGAAACAGCATATAGGGTTAAATATTTCAAACCCACACCACCCACGTCCTTACAAATGGCATTCTATTTTAAAACGACAATTTTATTATTTATTTTGTTTGAAAAAATAACTTTTTCATTTTTGAGAATTTATTTTTTTCTGATTTATATTAGGCTTTTATAGAGTACTTAAAACTGTGGTTTCATTTAAGGTGGTGCTTACACTTCCACCCTGTATAATCTATGTTTTAATCCGGTTTTTTTGGGGAATCGGAATTTACATGATAGAATCTACTGTTCAGTGTAAAAAAACTAAACATGTTTCTATTAAATACGATTATTTTTGCAAGCGTTATCAATTCAATTCGCAAAATGTGTTGCCTAAGTGGGGAAATTGTATCCTAGAATAGAGATTAAACAGTCAGACGCTGTCCTATTGGGCCACAGTGGTCTTAAATTCATATCACTCTAAAATGTAAGCCCTTAAATAAAATACTGAAAACAGTTTATTTGGAGCTCACAATAAATGGAAAAAATGTTTGTTTTGTCTAAACATGAATAAATATTATTTATATGTCTATAGAAAAATCTCTTGATTCATATTTTTTTTCCTAAGTCGTACATCAATCAATTTCAAAGATTCTATTTACAGAACGTACATATTTTAGTTACGAAATATTTGATCTATTTTTTATTCTACAAAATTTTAATTTTATTGAATAAACGAAATGAAAATATATCTTTTTATAAATATACACTTTATTTCGTTTACATAATAGACAAAGTTTGTAGTTTTTTTTCCTATGTTTAATTATCGGTTATGAACGTATAATATTTTTTCGGGTTTATGTCGTATCCCGCTGTATTCTCTATATAGGGGATATGGGAAGGCTCAGGTAGAGCTCAGATAGATAGAGGAACCTAGTGTTAAGAAAATCCGCCCTCCACTTTCCACCCAATTCTTCAAGCATTGCGTGTTGAATGGTAGAACTCATCGCCGCGCTTTGTCTCGACACCATAGCGAAAAAATACAAATATTAAATATTTTATTTCCTCGCGTAGGAATCGTACCCACAACCTGTCGCGTTTGTGTCCCTGCGCCATCACTGACCTTAGTATAATATATTCATTTTTAGGAGATTAGTAATATATATAATTTTTAAGTCAATCAGTTACAATATTTCGACTTTTCAAGGCATTGCGTGTTGAGTGACAGAACTCATCGCCTCGTTTTGCCTTGTTGTTACCTCTCTTCGTTACCTTCGTTGTTGCCTCTCTTACCATTTACTCATGTCTTCAAAATCTTTTTTATCATTATAGTGGGAGAGTCATTTCGCCAGAAATGGCAACACGCATGGCCAGACTTGACCAGATTATTTGGTAATAGCTCCGACATTTAATACTTCGGCGACCAACAGGGGTAGGGACCCCCGCCCTGGAATATGATAGCGACACTAAGAGATATCCCAGCACATCTGATGTTGGTAAATCCATCCTTGAATCCTCAAGCTCAGGCCGCTTGTCAAATTATGGGTAGGGCACAGTACCGCCCTTCAGACAAGGCAACCGAGGACTACTTGTAAAACATCAGGGGTCTACATTCCAAACTAAATGCCGTCTACTACTATCTTGAGATGGCCCGGCCGGCCTTGTTATATCTTTCGAAGACTCAGATTTCCCGACCGAGCGAAACAACCTATCTTTAATACCCCGGTAACAAAATAGTTTTTAACATTTTTAAAGTGCTATCCCACATTTAGGAAAGAAAAATATTTATTTAAAAAACGTATAAACGTATGTTGTTAGCAACTTATTTATGTTGTTAAACAAGTTGTGACAAGTGTATAAAAGTTACAACGTAGCTAGTAGTACGTAACGTAGTATTTGATAAGAACGTATGGCTTAGTGATCAGAGCGCCTGGTCGATTTCCAGGAGACGCGTCCCGAGGCGCGTTTCGAGTCCCCCTACGTTCGAATTTTTATACAAAATTAAATTAAATTAAATCAGCTTTACGCTATATCCCGCATACAGCAGGGAAAGCAGAGGGAACCTAGTTTTATGACACTCAGTTTCCCACTTTCCGCCAGATTCTGGCATTGCGTGCTGAGTGTCTCCTGGGCGCTCTCTTTGCCTCGAACTCGACTTTGGATGATCAAGGCGCAACGCTACCGACGATTACGCAGTGCCAGAGCTCAATATCTGAGGTTAAGTTCAACCAAAAAGCTATTAGGTGAGCTGCGGCGGCTGTTCTCTTTAGACATGTACAAGTCGAGCGAACCAGATGGCATCTCTCCTTCAGTGCTCCATTTATGTGCTCCTGAGCTGACCAGGGTCCTAACGTGTTTATTTCGGCGCTTCGGATCAATCAGCGTAGTCCCAGACTCGTGGAAGACCGCTCTCACCCGCCAAATCACGAAGAAAAGCGATGGTTCCGATCCATCTAACTTCAGGCCTATTGCTATCACCTCCCTGCTCTCGAAAGTAATGGAGAGCATTATAAATAGCCAGCTCTTGGTTTTTTTGTAGGATCATCGTTTGATTAATGATTGTTAAGATGGCTTCCGCCATGGTGAGTGACCATGCCTGCCTCAGTCTTCTAGTCTACCTAACCCACCGCTGGGCTGCGGCTATCGAAAGCAAGGGAGAGGGCCTGGCAGTTAGTTTGAACATGGTGAAAGCTTTCGATCTAGTGTGGTATGGGGCGCTCCTTCGAAAACTTCCATCCTATGGGCCGAGAATTTATGCAGGTGGATCGCCAGCTTTCTCACTGCGGCGCAGCATCAAGGTCTTCGACAGTTTTTGCTCAGAACACATGCCTGTGAACACTGACGTCCCCCAAAGCTGCGTGTTGTTCCCTACGCTATTTCTTCTGCATGTCAATGACAATTACTGTGCTATGCTGTTTAGATTTGCTGTTTCAATGGTGTTTACTTCGGCCGCGCAAGTCGAGAAAACGTTGACCAGTGCCGAATTAAACTTGTGTCTTCAGAAGCATCCCTCGGGATGGTTTCCTCATAGGGTAAAGGAACTTGATTTAATTTAATACCAAGAATACACAATTTTGCGCGTTAACTACTAAAAAAAATCCCATTTGTCATATCGCCAGTCTTCTAAAATACTCCCTTTATAGCCGCGTCCAGTATAGTATCGTGACCATCTGGAAAGTAAGGCCAAGTTGGCCTTTATGAAACTGGACCTGTATAGGGCACAGGTTCGGCCTCATATGGAGTACTGTTTTCATCTCTGAGCTAGTGCACCCCAGTATCAGCTTGACCCATTTGATCGTATACAACATAGAGCCGTTGGAATCGTTGAAGATTTAATACTGTGCGTTCCCTACCGCAATTATCATGGGAATTGTTCTGGAGAACTGTTTGACCTATTACCTGCCACTGAATTTTCTAACCGCACAGTACGTCACAAACTCAAGTACCATCTACACCATCTGGACTAGTGTGCGGCTTCGTAGGAACTTTCTTCCACGTGCCACGCAACTGTGGAATGGCCTAGCAGTGTCTACAAGTCGATACAGCCTGGGTACCTTCAAAAAGCACGTCTATCTCCGCCTTAGAGGCTGGCAGCGCACCTGAACCCCATCTGGTGCTACCCGGAGTCGTGGGCAGCGGTGATCACTTACCGTCAGGTAACCCGTACGCTCGTTTGCCTTGTCTATTAACATAAAAAAAGAGATCGCATCTCCACAGCATATATTTTGCTTTTATTTTTCTTCTACAAAATTCATCCCTTTTAAGCATATTATGTACTATTTTTGAACTTAATACAAATTAATTTAAAAGAATTCGCAATTATAAATAAATATCTACACCTCAAAGACAATACGATATTGCAAACCTTTCATGTTAATGAGAGCTTGAGAGCTTTCAGGATTACGTTAAATAAACTTTCCCATTATTAACATTTTACTTGAGTTTCGGGTCTCGTAATTAAAGTTTACTTAAGATTTAATAATATTGTATAATACATCACCTTATATAATTTACTTAATCGGTTAAATATATATTTTTAAAATTCTATGTCCCAAAAATCAAAAACGGAACCATTGAAGAATTTTGTTGTCTGTCTGTCCGTCCGTCTGTCAAGAGCATTTATTTCGAGAGTAAAAGTATCAAGCTGAAATTTATATAAAATATTTAGGCTTATAGTATTTAAATCATAGACTAAAAACAAGCTTTTAAGTCAACGCAAACAAAAGATACGAACATTTATGCATCGATTTTGCTACTACTACTTGTATAAATCGTAATCAAAACCAACTTTGACTTTTTCAGGTTTTTATATGTATAGATCATATGACGAGACTGAAAATTGCATCCTTTTAGTATAAATACTATTAAAAATTTATGGAAATTTTATAACATGGATGTCTACGAGCTTCTTTTATATAGAAAAGTCAAGGCAAACAAGATAGCAAGAGATTGCCGCCATCAGCGGCCGCCTGTAACTTCAGAGGAAATTAAAGAAATATTAAAAGTCAATATTAATTTAAAAAATGAAACAAAATTTACTTTAAGTTCTTAATTTTATTTAATACGCAAACACGAAAAAAATATATAAATTTTGAAATTCTTTAACATTTCTCTAATTAATTAAAATGTTCTCTATTATTATTGTAACAAATGACAAGTTACTAGTACCATCTTCAAAGGACTCTTTATTAATAGTAAAACGATATTTTTTATAATGTCAAAAACATTACTTGGATTTTTAAAGAAGTTTAAAACACAATATTTTTTTCTTTGTTACTGATGGAACCTCCGTTATTGTAATTGTTAATATCCAGCTTTCGTTTTGTAAAGCTTCAGGCCATTTGTAGAACTATCATTGCTTGGAAAAAAGAGGTGGTTGAAGGTAGTTGGTCGTGTTTGTTTAGTTAATAATAAAAAAATTGACGATTAAATATTAAATACAGAATTAAAAACTGAATACATTAATACCTACACAATACAGTTAAATATATTTTATTATATTGTGACTTAGATCCCCATTTGAGGAAATGAAATATTTATTTAAATTTATATTTCCATTTCTTCACTCTGGGGTCGAGGCAAAGCGCGGCCTTGAGTTCCGTCACTCAACACGCAATGCCAAAATTGGCGGAAATTGGAGAATAGAGTGTCTTAACACTAGGTTCCCTCTGCCTATCCCGCTGTGAGCGGGATACAGCGTAAAAGCTGATAAAACAAAGTATATCATTCATTGAATACTTATATCATGGTGATAGACAAAAATACGTCCGCCATTTTGGGAAATCTGTTTTATTAAATATAAATTATAGAGTACAGTCATATTATTTTAGATACTGTTGTAACATAATACAGAATTCGACTTATTTTACTTTATGTATTCAGCAAAATTCTTATTTTATATGTAATTTTTTTTAAACCTACTTTATAAGAATGATTAAAATAATAATTAGTCCGCCATTTTTCGTATGCCGTCTTGACATTCGAAGCAAACGTTCACGCAAAGTTTTAGAGAACCGCTTCAGAACTGGTTTTAAATTCAAATTTGACCCGTACGCTACTAACAACGTAAATTAAATAAAAAATATCAAAACTAAATTTACAATATAATTTTTTTCAGCTTCACGGTGTATCCCGCATGTAGCAGGGTAGGCAGAGGGAGGCGTATATCACTTTCCGCCAAATTCTGGAGGCGATTGCACGTTGGAGTGGCGGAACTCAATGCCGCGGTTTACGTCGTTACTTGAGCAAAGAAATTAAAAATATTAAATATTTCATTTCCTCGAGTGGGAATCGAACAAACAACCTGTCGGTCTACAATCACACGCTGATGCTTTCGCCCCAAAATTAGCCTCAATTTTACTGGCATGACTATTAATTATTCATTAAAGATTTAATATCACGTTTTTGGTGTAATCGACCTGAAATAAATCGATCAAGGTTATTTTTTCAAGATTAGGTCCGCAACTTAACCTTACGTTGGACTTTATCTAAGAAGAGAGGGAAAATAATTTTAACTCTTACAATGGAGATCACATCCACAATCTATTTATGCAACAATATCAACAAGTACAATAAACTACAATAATTATATAAAGAAAATTTAAAAGATTATTTTCCAAAGAAGACGGAAAAAGGATAGAAGCTTTGTAATAGGATCCATTCGGCAACCTTTGGACACAGAACTCTAAGACCAAGGTCCTCGTTTGTTTTCCCGATCTGACCCAAAAGTATGGAATGAAGACGTTTTTTTCCAATTCACAGTATAATTAAGACTGTTATATATCTCATTTATGGAAGGTAAGCTTTTACTGCTGAAACAGATAAGAAATAGAACTAATTACATCGCTTGCCCTCTGCTAGTAAGTTATCCTTAATTAAAGCAAAATACTGAAAAGAACGAACGTAATATTATAATTTGGATTACCAGTTTTTCCTTTTGACCTTTTCGTTATGCTTCGCTAATCACCCTTTTGAAGAATTTCTTCAACAGGATTAGGCAAAACATAAATACTATTAAAAAAATTAAATTAAGTTTCCATTTCTTCACTCTGGTGTCAAGGCAAAACGCGGCGTAGAGTTCCGCCACTCAACACGCAATGCCTCCAAAATTCGGCAGTAACTGAGGAACGGAATGACCTAACACTAGATTCTCTCTGCTGTGTGCGGGATACAATGTGAAGCTGATTTATTTTCTTTATTATGCCAAAATCTATTAATTACATTATATCAGCAATATAAAATGCTAATTTGATTTAAAATATTCATATCATCACTGATATGCAGTTATTTATTTTATATGTAAATGTTTATAATTAACAATATCAGTCAACCGTACGAATTAATAATAAAAAATAAATATATATAGAGGCCAGTCGTGGCACAGCGGCACAAAGATTGACTGTAAACCGACTGGTTGTGGGTTCGAGGACTCGAGGAGATGAAATATTTATTTAAATTTATATTTCCGTTTCTTCGCTCTGGTGTCGAGGCAAAGCGCGACGTTGAATTCTGCCACTCAACACGCAATGCTTCCAGAATGCGGCAGAAAGTGGGGAACGGAGTGTCTTAACACTGGGTTTCCTCTGCCTACCCTGCTGTGTGCAGGATACAGCGTGAAGCTGATTTGATTTTTTTAATAAATATATATAAAAAGAACTTTTAATATATTATATTAAAAGTTCTATTTATATATATTTATTTTATACCTTTTTGCTGCGTTGAATGTTATTTTGTAGACAAGTGTTGTACGAAATAGGTGACTATTAGAAAATTACGTTTATTTGCAATCAGGATACTCAAAGACAATTTTGATTATAACTTTTCTCATTGAATACGCCTCGGAGCAAAATTAGGAAACTGTTTGAAAGTTTATTTAAGACCAAATTTTAGGTTTAAGTAAACTAGATTAATTATAGATTTAGTATTTATTTATAAATATCAAGTATAAAAGATCAGTTAAAAATAATAAACTTAAATTTACAAGCATATGCATCATTTTGTATGTAATTAGCTACAAATATAAGTTTATAGTGTTATTTTTCTATGAAATATCTTCAAAATTTTCACTTTCTAGATTTTTTCCTAGAACTAGAAGTACTCTACAGGTTTTGTTTAAAGGACGAATTTAATTCAAATTGCAGCAAAATCGATACATAAATACTCATATTTTTAGATTATGTTGACTTAGAAGCTTGATTTTTCTGTACTTCAAGATATCTTAGACCTGAATATTTGATATTAATTTTACTTAATACCTCCACGCTCTAGATAAGTGGTCTAGAGTCTAGACAAATGAACAATAGTATAACAATAAAAGGATTTCATTCTTATCTTTTGAGGTACGGAATCCTAATAATAAATAGAATTGATAATCTCCTCATTTTTGAAATGACTTAAAAATATATAAAAATTAAAAACTTAAAAAATTAAAAGATTTTTCAGCTTTACACTGTATTCCGCCTATAGCAGGGTAAGTAGAGATAATCTAGTGCTAAGACACTCCGTGCCTCACATTCTGCCGAATGGTGGCATTGCCTATTGAGTAACGGAATACAACGCCGCGCTTTGTTAAAACTTCAAGTCAAAAAATTTTTACAAAACATATAACCATACATTATACAGGGGGCGAATATCGCATACAAATTATTCACGAAATAATAACAGGTTGCCAGTTTGAGCTTAAATTAACAGGAAACGTTAAAGCGAAAATAAGTGAAGCATAGGAAACATTTCGTACTGTCGGCGTTCATATTTCAATGAACAATGCTTACAAATATAGTATATAAATTCGCAATACTTTTAACCGACTGCGCGAGACAAAAGAGGATGGAAATATCTGTTTATTTGCATGTGACGTTGTAGACACAAACGGGTTGACCGATTTTGATGATTCCACAATCGGTTCATATTAATTCTTATTAAGAAAACGTATATAAATAAATTGGGCCTTGCGAATATCATTTAAGGTCACTGGCAGTCATGTCAATAACCAAAATTTTGTACAACGGCAACCAGACGCCAAGTCGTCAAAATGAAACTGAAGTTAATAAATAAACGAACAACAAGTGGAGTATTGTTCAATAGGTGGAGATTTGAACCCGCGCCTTTTGGACGGGCTCGGTTTCTTGGGCTATGCTGTTTTAGTATATTATTAATGAAAAATAAAGAAACCGTCCAAATTTCGGTACGTTAAAATTTTTATACGTTTCTAAAAATGTATGAAATAGATGTAAATTTTCACATTTCGGTCTTTGTATGTATCGTAAGTTCTCACTTCTAGGCAAATTTCATAACTGTAAGTTCAAGGGAAATACTAACGTCATAACGCGTCGAGTTCCATACAAAATGCAGTGTACAGATCATAGACTTGAATATTTGATACTAATTTCGGTTTACGCGATCTCGAGATGATGTTCTTGACAGACGGACAGACGGACAACAAAGTGATCCTATAAGGGTTCCGTTGTCACCTTTTGAGGTACGGAGTCCTAAAAACCGAAACTACATAAAAATGTAAGGAATAAATCCCAAGACCAATAATTTATGAGGATTAACAGTCCTACAGTCCTAGTACCCATTGTTCAACCAATTAAACCTTCCCAAGGAGCCTTGTAAATTCAAATGGCTGCCGACTATTAATCTGAACAAACTGTTGGGCTAGTTTTACTCATTTTAGTTCTTATGTATTCGTCTTGAATGCATTATTTATATAAATTATTTTGATGATGAAGTCAGTCGTGGCGCAGGGTCACAAAGTGTGACTGTAAAATCGATTGGTTGTGGGTTCAATCCCCACTCGAGGAAGTGAAATATTTATTTACATTTATGTTTTCATTTCTTCGCTCTGGTGTCGAGGCGACGCGCGGCGTTGAGTTCCGCCACTCAACATGCAATGCCTCTAGAACTCGGCGGAAAGTGGGGAACAACGGTGTGTCTTAAAACTAGGTTTCCTCTGCCTACCCTGCTGTGTGCGGGATATAGCGTGAAGCTGATTTTTTTTTATCATTTTTGTTACATGTCTCTGTTCTGGGTAATGTAAAAAAATATATTATTACTGTTGTATCCGTCGCGGCGCAGTGGTACAGGCGTGTAACTGTAGACGTGAGGGTTGTAGATACACTTAACACTAGGTGGAATGAAATATTTAATATTTTCAACTCTTCTTAGAAAAGCAAACCCGGTGTTGAGTTCCGATACTCAGCAACAAATGCTTCGAGGGGCGGAAAGTGGTGAGCGGAAAGTTCTGACAATAGGTTTCCTCTGTCTATCCTGGTACATGCGGGATACTTGAAAACCTAATTTTAATACACGAACTCAATACCGCGCTTTTGCCTCGTCACATAATATATTAAATATTTTATTCCCTCGAGTAGGAATCGAACCCACGGCCATCGCGTGTCACAGGCTTTTGTTATAATTAAATGTTAGATCTAGTTAGGCTAATTTATAAATTAAATGTTAGAAAGCTCAAAAAAAGACGGCGGCGGACGGCGTTGAGTTCCACAATGATCACAAGTAATAATAAGATACATTAAGATAAAAAAAAAAACAATTTAGCGCTATAAAATTACTAACTAAACGTCAAATATAAATTAATTAAGTTACAGTTTGTATGATATACATGAAAACTTTTATTCAACCTGGCTCAAGTGTGATTTACTTCAGGTTTTTCAACATTTATAATAGTTTTGCCATGAAGCCATTGTGACACAGTTTCAGAAGTGTACGTGTAAAACGCAACGGTTGTGGATTCTATCCCCAGTCCGCTGAATTAAATGTTTAATTAATATATTTCTTCGCTCTGTGACGAGGCAAAGTACGACGATATGTTTCACCATTCAACACATAATGTCATAAAAATTTGGCGAAATATGTGTCTTATCACTATTTTCCCTTTGCCTATCTTTTTATATACAGGTGAGGCTGGAAAATATTTAATTTAACCCAATAAATTTTAAGTTTTTCCACAATCATAACTTTATAATCAGAAAAGGTAAAAATGATTTATTTGTTGCATATTTAGTAGTTAATAGTAGCTTCTAGTCGTTTGTTAGCTGACCTTACTAATTCACGCTGTCTAGTAGTACCTTGATAAATCTACACTTATCCACGGTATCTTTAAATCAAGGTAAATTTCCACATTTCAAATCGTAAATCAGCTTTACGATGTATCCAGCACACACAGCAGGGTAGGCAGAGGGGACGTAGTATTAAGACATTCCGATCATTTTCCGTCGAATTCTGGAGACATTGCGTGTTGAGTGGCGGAACTCAACGTCGCGGTATGCCTCGACACCAGAGCGAGGAAATGAAAATATAAATTTTAATAAATATTTCAATCTCCTCGATTGGGGATCAAACCCACAACCAGACGTTTTAACAGTCACACTTTGTTCCCCTGCGCCATGACTGGCCTCATTTACCTAATGCACTGAGTGGCGGAATTCAACGCTGCGTTTTGACTTGACAGCAGAGCGAAGAAATTAATATAAAAATTATATGAATACGTCGTTTCCTCGAGTGAGAATCGAACTTACAAGTCGCGTTTACTGCGCTTAGTCACACACTTGTGCCTATGTACCACGATATTTCGAATCGTACATAGTCTTAGTACGTTACTTAAAACAATATATATTATATCGCCGAAATCTTTATATAGGGCTAAAATGTCGATCACAAGAGCTTTTTTGTTTTTAACTAAAAATGGAAAAATTTAACTAATAATGGACTTAATTTGTTTACTTGCTTCTTGGTGTTAGTGGGCGGAGAACGTGGGAAGAAACGACCGAAGATAATGTCATCAGATTTTGTAAAAAGTGACTGGAACGTGCACTGCTTACAAAACTTTCCTAATCTTTTGAAAAATATTACCAACTATGTAATTTTTCTGTTTGTATAACTTAAAAATTGAAGTAAAATATTTTTAGAAAATTACTTTTATTAGTTTCTTTAATAAAACAATAAATATTTTGCGCGGCGTTGAGTTCCGTATCTCAATACGTAATGACTCCAGAATTCAACGGAAAGTGAGGAACAGAAGTGTCTCAATGGGAACGGAGTGTCTTAACACTAGCTTCCCAGGTTTTTCCTGCCTACTTTGCTGAAAGTGAAGTGAAGAGAAAGTGAAAATGCCTGAAGTTAAAAAAAAAACACAAATCATAAGTACGTAGCTATAATTTAGCCCAAGCATTTTACTTTGACTTTGACTATTGGCAATCAGTATCAATAAAATATAAACAAAATTTTTTTCGTCACTTGTGAAGCTTGAAAAAGACTCACTAATTTATATTCGTAGGTTTGACTTTGATATATTTTTCTTTCTTATTATGTTACCTAATCAGCTTCATGCTGTATCCTACACAGCAGGGTAGGCAGAGGAAACCTAGTGTTAAGACACTCCGTTACCCACTTTTCGCCGAATTCTGGAGGCATTGCGTGTTGAGTGGCGGAACTCAACGTCGCGCTTTACCTCGACTCAAAGTGAAAAAATGAAAACATACAATTTAATAAATATTTCTAACATTATAATATTGTAATCGATATGAATCAATTCCGTTTAATATTTGGTTGTGGTTCTCAAATTGAACTAATCTTTGCATAAAAAAATCAAATAGACAATAACAATTAAAAATAAAGAAAATTTGTTGTATCAATAAATTTTGTAATACAGATTTTTTGCGTTATTGGATTTGTAAATCGATTTTGTGCGTGAGGTCTAACCTAAAATCAAGATTAAGACAAAATCAAATCAACACTGTAACCTTATTTTAATCTACACCCAGCTCTGATACTATTTTATAAAAAAAAAAATTATATGCGGAATTTGTTTCTACTACCCTGTATAATCTCTCTCTATTTAATAGTGAACAAATATTACATTTATATCTTAAATTTAGCATTCTTGCAAGAAGGAAATACCCAAGTAAATATTTTTCGAGCAACACGAGCTTGAACCTCCATATAACCGCATTTAATTAAAGACAGTCGAAAACGTTCTTTTATTTTATAAGAATCGCATACACAACTGTATTTACTGATATAATAAAGCAAATTTAAATTAATTTTTTTACTATTTTAAAGACGAATAACAGTAGATATATCTACATTAATTCTTATAGATGAATTAACTATTAGTAAAATTTACAGGGATACACAGCAGGATAGGCAGAGAGAATCTATTGTTAAGACACTCCGTTCCCCACTTTCCACCGAGTTCTTTTGGCATTGCATGTTGAGTGGCGGCACTAAATGCCGCGCTAAAAGATCTTTTAAATAATCTTAATCTTAATAAATAACGTTGAAATGCTGTTGAAATACAATTATTATTCACATAAAATATATTTAACAATAGACACCAAGTAAAACTTATCAGATCAACACCGAACTCTTTAACAGACCATGCAAACCCATCAATCACTAAACAAGAAGAGCTACAGGTGAGCTACTTACCCTTTACTTAAAAAACACGAACACTCAGTTTCGAAGAGCAATTTTCAATTTCTCTAAACACACATCAGCATGCTTTTCTACTATATGCTTACATATAACACTCGGTGGTTTTAAAAAGTCCGTAGATTTTCGCCTTTTAAGGTACGAACGGAGGGTGTGGAGGTCAGCTAGGTACTGAGGGAAGGTAGCGGCAAAGTTGTCAACGGGTGCTGCGCATGATCGGTAGAATAAACTTAGCCTACGGAGTAACTTTCCTTGTACTAAAGCTGCATGGTTATTGTGAAATATTTTGTTAGGGTAATTTTTGTTTGCCATTTTAACAAATGATTTACGTATGTATGTATATAACTACTCCTAAGTATACCCTACTTGTTTATCAGAACTTCAATAAAATTATTTTGGTAAAATTTATTCGAGACATTTGATTAAATTTTGCACAAGTGTGTGACTGTTGTGGGTTTGATTACTACTCAGGGAAATATAATAGATAATTAAAAATTTCTATTTTTCACCCTTGCAAAGACGCAACGTTCAATGCCTCGAGAATTCGGCGGAAAGTAGAGAACAGAAGTTCACAGCTTCTCTCTGCCTACCTTGCAAAGTGCAGAATACAGCGTGAAGCTAGAAAAACAACAATAAATAGTAGGTTTCCTATTATTTTATTGTTATTTTATATCATAATAATCCAGCATAAGAAAATTGAGGTCAAATTTAAAAATGTAATAAAAAGCGTTCTCGAAAAATATTTGCTAGACACCGTAACATTTTTTGTAAAATGATAAACGAAAGAAAATTCAATTGTCAAATATTCATCACGTTTTCCAACTATATCGTTAAATGGAAATAGAAATAAATGAAAAAATATAAACAAATCGCATAACGGAACACGAAGGACAATAACGGACAAGCCTCCCGGGTCAGCTTTCAGTTTATATAGGTTTTTAATTTATCGCCAATTTGCATAGCAAATCGCCATTTCCGCATTTTTGGTGAAAGGTTTTTATTTTGTTTGATCATATGTTGTGTTCATTTATGTTTATTTCGTTATGTTTTTTTATTTTCTTTTATTTTTTATAGAATTATTAGGTTATATTGAAGTAATTAAATTATAATATTTGTAATATTTTTATAATATTATTTTCACTCAACAAAATGTTTTTTTTAATATTTCTTAACTCTGGTTTTGGGATAAAGCGCGAGGGGAGTGTCTTAGTAGGAACGGAGTGTCTTTACAATATGTTACGTGTATTCCTCCTGCTATGTGAGGGATTCTTAGGTTTAAGCTTAATTATTATTTGCAAAGTGAACATCCTAGAGATTTTTACAGGGTTGCGCCATATTTCTTAAGTTCCTCATTATAATATGTTCCTTTGTGCTTTGAGTTTTCCTCGCCGTCTTTTTCTTTAAGAATATATTTAAACTAAACTTTCAGAAGGAAATAAATATAAAATAGTATTTTAGGACAATTTTTTTTTAAATGTAAAGAATAATATATTATTAACATTTAATTTCTAAAGAACTAAATTGAGCAGTAAAATTACAGATAAAAATAAATTATTATTTATTATATTAAATATATGAAAAGTATGAAACTTAAAAATTTTACTTAAAATAAATAAATTACATACTCCCATTAATTTAAATTATTTGAATGTAATACTTTGTGTATAGGTACGTATTTAATAGAATTTATACAAACACCCAAAATATTTATTTGTTGCTGTTCTAGAATATAAATTTAACTTCAATTTGTAATTAGATTTATATATCATACATACATACAGCTTCACGTAACCCACCTATTGCAGAATAGGCACAACGAACAAGTGGTAGTTAGTTAGTTAGTGTTAAGATACTCTGTTTCCCAATTTCCGACAAATTTTCAAGGCATTGCGTCGGAGCGCGGCGGAACTCAACCTCGCGCTTTGCCTCGACACCAGATTGAATAAATGTAAATATTATATATATAATTTCTTCGAGTGGGAATCGAACCCCCAACCTATCGCATTACAGTCTTGACTCAACTAGAGTGCTGTAACTCGGTTAAAAACTGGGGCTTGAACGTTTGTGTCCCTGCGCCACGGCTGGCTTCGATAATTTGAGTTGATTTGTGTAAAATAAATTGCAGAACCCTGAGCCGGAAAGGAAAATATTTTTAAAGCAAACATTCTCTCGAGGCAAATGGCAAATGGGAATAAATTCCAAAATGCTAAAAGAATATTAAAAAATCAAATCTTCTTCTCTCTGTATCCCGCAACAGCAGGGTAGGGAGAGGGAACCTAGTATGAAGACACTTCGTTCCCCATTTTCCATCGAAGTCTAGAGCCCTTGTGTGTTGAGTGGCGGAACTCAACGCTGCGTTTTGCCTCAATACCAGAGCGAAGAAATGAAAATATAATAAATATTTCATTTCCTCGAGTGAGGATCGAACCCACAACCTAGTCGATCTTAGAAAAATTTATATGGCTTGGCAATTTTTATTTCGTCTATATTTGCATTACGTTTAAAATAAAATATAAGAGAGTATGCTACTAAGATAATTTAGGAAACCGCGATCAATTATATAAATAACTGACTATCGTCCCACTCGTTGTCTCAGACAGTTCACTGTCTAAGAATACTCGAACTTTGTTATTCTGTATTTATTAAGGCCAGTCGTGGCGCAGACGCACAAAACGTGATTATAAACGCGGCAGGTAGGAGTTCGAATCCAACTCGAGAAAATAAAATATTTTAAATTCGCATTTTTTCGCTCTGGTGTCTTAACACTTCCCTCTGCCTACCCTGTTGTATGTGGGATATCATTATATAGATATCGTGACGCCTAAAAAAATATATAAATAAAACTACTTATAAAATACGAATGATTTTTAGACTTTTTTCTTATCTGATTGTACACATACGTATTCTACTACTAGACAGTTTTAAATGAAACAGTTTTGTTGTGTTTTGGGCCTGGGCAGGATCTATTCTAGGTTTGATTTCCAACACCAGATAAAGAACTGTAGTTGTCCAGCTAAACTATAAGAAATAATTAATAGCGTCCTTAACACAAGTCAAAGCCAATCCTGGCGCAGGGGTACAAATTGTGATTGTTAAATCGACTGGTTGTGGGTTCCCCAC
>DWQW01003417.1:0-22754 GCA_018249695.1 Heliconius erato demophoon
ATTCAAAAAAAATCTTTTTGCTTTCTATTATTCTTTTTAAGTGTCCCTCTATCCATTTCAGTCAAAATTACTAAATGTACAGACAAAATATTTTTACTGTCTTATTATATATAGAGATAGAGATTAAATATGCAATTACCTCGAGTGGGAATCGAACTCACAACCGTCGCTTACTTGTACCTATGAGCCAGTGGGCCACGACATACTAAATCTAGTCAAGCTATGTTATAAAGCTAAGTAAAAATTTTTTCTTTGTTTTTCTATTTTTTTATTTTTTTTGCTTACCTGTGCTTAATAGAAGTTGAGAATAAGAATTCATATCGTCCTTGTTATAAATATAAGAGAAGAGATGTTTAATATACTCAGTTTAACATAGCTTAGATGGTAATACAATAAAATAATGTCGTCGAGCTGGTCTAATGATGGAGCCAGGACCTGGACCCTATTATCAAATGAGAACAAGATAGTTTTATAAAACAAACTCAATTTTTAAATAATTTTCTGCAATTAAGAACCTTACTTTTAGAATATCTCCATAATATACATATAGACGAAAATGCATCATTTCATATTCACCCGGCGAATGGCCAGAGGTTTAACGTGCGAATTAGAATTTTTACATTGTTATAGGCGTCGGGTGCAAAAAAGTCGGGATTAAAAACGAAAATTGAGCCGCGCTAAGCCTGCGCCGGAGGAAAATATTATGAGTTTCTAGAACAAAGGCTAATATAATTATGAAGGTTGCCTATAGAGGTTATATTGAAGTAACAGTATTATCGTCATTGTAGGTGGTCTTTTAGAAAGTTTTTTTTTATTAATGCTACGTATTTGTTAGGTTTTTTTTTAACTTTTTTTTAGAAGCACTATCATTTAGATATATTTTGACATATTTGTGTATTAACTAACAAGTTGATAAAATCAATGAAAACAAAAATCTTTTGAGTAAATTTTGGATAAATTTTAATTATACATGAATCAATATACATACACCATTTTTTTTAGTTCCTCACTATATCCTGAATTTAGTAGGATAGGAAGAGAGAACCTAGTGTTCAAACACTCAATTTTTCCCTTTCCTCCTCATATTCGAGATATTCAACTCGCATTGTCTGGCCTTAAAATATTATAAAATAATGATTTAACAATAATTTTTAATAATGAATAATTTTGACATTTTTATTGAATTGCTCTCCTATCCAGATCACAGTTAATCAAAAACTGTTTAAATATTTGATCCCTGTTCGAGAGAGATAATGATACCTAATTACCTACAAAATATATTTTCATTATATTGCACTGTAAAGATAAAGCTGTTTGATTATAGTTTCGTCACGTGCCTACCGTGACGTGATGTCTCGAATTTGGTCGGAAAGAGAAGAATTTTTTAGCACCTAATAGATATTCTTAGCCTACCCTGCTATGCGTGCAAAACAGTACAGACGCGTGATCTAAACATTTTTGAACTTTTTCCAAATGATTAGCTTTTATTGTACTGTCTTAATGGGAACGGAGTGTCTTAATACTGGGTCCCTGACTTCCCTCTGCGTATCCTGTGTTGTGCGGGATACAGACCAAAGGTACAATTTAAGTAAGATAAAGACACATAAAGGTCCACCGGAATCTTTATGAACTTCACATTGCATCAAAGCGAACACTCAATTTTAATCCAAAACCAGCCTAAATTACAACTGAGGCTAATAATTCCAAACTTCAATCTAAAAGTGGGTGAACACAGATCGACCTATAGATTTTGCATTACAATCCCATGACAGCTTTGTATGTACGAGTTTGTGTGTGTATGTATGTATGTATGTGTGTAGTACATGTTATGTCGCAATGTATGGCGTTGGTGTGTCGACTCACATCGCGCTGTCAGTCGTGTTAATTAAACGTTTTTACAGAAGATACAGCCGCACTGGATGAGGGCATAAGCGATATTTTTTATTTATATTTGGTTTTGGTAAATATGGAGTAAATTTAATATCGAATAATCTTAGTAAAAAGAACCTGCTTTTTACTAAGATTATTCGATATTAAATTTATTTGTGACATATTTCGATCATAACGTTACATAACGATAAGAAAAAGGTTACCACATCAAGATTTTTCGCTCGTGAGCTAGACAAAATAAATGTGTTACTGACAAATTGTATGATGAGGTTTACCGGTAAATATATAATTAATTAATTTTTTTTTTGGAAATTTATACATTTTACAAATTAATGATAAAGTTAATTTTATAGTTAAAAATAAGTTAGAGTTTAAGAACATTAAGATACGAAACCTAACGCTGAACGCTAAACTGAAAACTGATTTAAACCAATCTTCTACAATTATAATATTGTCTCTGAGTTATTTATATTTAAACCTAAAGCGTAGTGTATACTTCTGCATCACAAGCAAAAAAAAATCTCGAAAATTTTTATTCTGCCAAAGATATAACAAAAAATTAAGGATATAATCGTAACTTTTTCAGTATTTTATTCTTTATAGAGTGTTTTAAAACCTTTAAAAGTAACCTGAAAGTATTTTGGTAACTTATAGAATAGGATTTTGTGTTGGAATTACAGACATTACATATGTCTAGTCGATAGTAAACACCTCACTTTGTCAGGATTTAAAAAAAAAGTGTCACAATTGTCTCAAAATTGTATGTAGCGTAAGAGACTTGTCAGTGTGAGGGTAATTTATAAAATATAAAAATAATAATACCCACATAATTATTTATAGAAGAGGAGGGAATGGCTGTATTAAGTGACGTTTTTGATGGATGGAGTCAGTACGTCGTTATTCTGCCTCTCGTAAGGTGTAAAATTGTCATAGTGTTCAAGTGTTTAAAGTTAGTGTTATCGCTGTTACTGTGTCTTAAAATAAGTTTACAAGTATAAGTGTAATGCCATGAACAGTGTAAAATATAATACAAAGACAGTGTAAAGCACACTTTACACTGCACAAATGTGTAAAGCACACTTTACACTGCACAAGTGTGGAGCGTATGAAACGTGTATTTATGACAGTGTTACAATAAATTGTGATCATAAAGTGCTACCTTTTATTTCTACTTCTGACATTTTGACAGTAGTAAGTAAATATTTTATTTATTATTAATTAACTTTTAATAATATTCTAAGGGAAAAGATACATCTAGTTATTGTATATCCATATCCTCCCGTACACATCTACACAAGGGGACAATGCGTGGCTATATTTATGTTCAGTTTTTCCCATAATTGGTTTTCGATTTAAAGGCGGTCTATACAAATGAGAATAGCCGCTACTTACGAGACTATTCGTTTGACATTGATATTTTTTTTAATATGTTAGCTGTTATATGACTGGCCGGAGAGGTGTTGTAGTGCTAGGACACTCCGTTCTCTCATTTTAGTAATATTGTGAGTTCGTTGACAGGTCTTAAAGTAAATATTTGAAGCAAACACGGAGGAAATCAAACTCTGTGCTACCATCAAGACAGCTACGGTGGCAAGTTCAATAAAGTTAGTATTTAATAGAAAAAAAAAAAAAACTTAAAAACAATTGTATGTTTTTAATTATTTTTTGTTTTTTTTTATGTTGTATTGATTTAGCAGAATAGGCAGAAGAAACTTATTGCTACTTATTACTACCATTGACAGTGTGTGTCCCAATTTACACCTAATTTTGAGTTATTGCGTGTTGAGTAGCGAAACTTAACGCAGCGCTTTGTTTTATTACGATCGCGACTTCGGTACTTCATGTTTCATTTAAGTTATTTATGTATTCATATAGGTTCAATTTGTCTGTGTCTTTATAGTAGTAGTAGTAGTAGTAGTAAATTCTTTCATTATAGGGTTTATCTTCTCTAGTTAGGTATATAATATTATTTCAAACATATCTAATATTTTTAAATTAACCTTTAGAGACGTAAGCTCATTAAAACGTATAACATTAAATTATCAATAACTCTCAATCTGTCATTATAACTAAATTTTTGATATAAAATCATAAATTTACTCGAACAAAGTTTCGAATTCAGGACTATTTCTTTATAAGTCAAAAAACTAAGAGCTAACGTAACTAAAATTTGTTTCCATTCTGAAGTCAAATGCCATTAAAAGTTTTAATGAGGAGAGCATTCTTTTGGTAGTGTTCGAAGTAGTATTAATTAAAAAAGAGAGCCGGGGATCAAGCACTCGCTGGTTTCGAGTAAAACCCACCGCCTTGTGGACACACTGTCTCATTCTTTTAAATGATTTTTTTTTATAAATCTTTAATGTTTTTGGTAAAAGTCCTTTTTTTGTGTAATATAGCATGACGTGCGACTGTAATTATAACAGGTTGTATGTTCGATTCCCAATTGTGGTAATTAAATATTCAATGTTTTCATTTTCTCGCTCTCTCTCGGTAGCGAGGCTAAGTGCGGCGTTGAAGAAAGTGGAGAACAAAGAGTCTTAAGGTTTGGTTTTCGCTGCCTGTCAGAAGTCTACATGTGTTCTGAAAAATATTTTCCAAATGTGTGGAATAAAATTTAAACAAAATTAGAACATAACAAAATCCGCAAAGAAATACACAATACTCGTATTATTTCTCACAAAATTCGAAAATATTATAATAAACGCTGCACTCTATCATTTGTATGTGAAAGGATATAAGGTACATAAAAAATATTTTTCTCAGCCGAGATCGACCCACAACGCTACGAAGGAATCTAGAAAACATATATTTTTTAATTAATTTATTCTATATTTATAATTTTCTACAAAATGTCCGTGTGTCAGCTTCCTTTCGAGGTGTCTTTAGACGGGCTGAAAAAACTTATTTTAACTTAATTCTCTTTGAAGAGTGTTATTTAAGTAAATTTTATTAGTTCTTGAATGATTATATTCTTATATTGAGTATATAATATCAAGTAGGTACTTTTAATAGCTTAGAACAGAACAAACTACTAAATTGATTATGAATATATATTTTTTTTGCATCGTGTTTTTAGTTAGGGGCGACGCTCTGTGTATATCACTTTCATTTTGCCTTACTGGGTCGGTGACGGAAGACTTGCTTGTATTGATCCCTGCCATATCCAGAAATCATTAGCAGACATACCATCCACTATCCGGGATACAGACGCTCAATGTTAGGGCGTCCCTCCAAGCTACGCGGGCTAGTGTATCCCTGTTGGTGTTATAAGTGGTGAGGAATATGGATTGAAGACCGTCACCCACCACGCCATGTCTGAAACGTCGGGACGTGGAGGACGAAACTATATATATATATATATATATATATATATATATATATATATATATATATATATATATATACATGTACCCATACATTTAATTATTAAGATTATTTGTGAGGTACAGTGTAAGTCACTAAGCCACTAACTAAGTCGCTACTTATTGAAACGAAAACAATTATTTGTCCCGAGCGGAAATCGCACCCGCAACTGTCACGTTTATGGTCAGACGCTACGCCACTGCACCACTACGTACCTACATTGTGATTTTTATTTTTATACAGAAGATCCTCTCTATTTATAATACAAAAAAGACTACTGGTGCCCTTAGCTTCAATGTGGTTATAGTTACATTTTTTTCTATACGAGTCTGTCTAACTTTGTTTTAACAAAGGACGCCATTCAAATCTCCCAGCAACAGCGAAATATAAAAACAATACATTGAAAAGTATTGAAACCCCTTTATTTCATACAAAAACGTAAGTTAGACTAGATTTATGTATATTTTATTTCATTTTTTACTGCTTCACGCTGTATCCCTCACATAGCAGGGTAGGCGGGGAAAACTTGGGAACGTAATTAGTGTTAACTCACTCCGTTGATATTCCGCTTTCCGCAAGATTCTCGAGCCATTGCGTGTTGAATGGCGGAAGTCAATATTTTTTATGTTGTTGCTTGGTTAGTTACATTTTACCATTCTTGTACAGTGATAGTGCCAACTTTATTCTTCATTTTTAATAAATCGAAACAAAAGTATAAGAAAAAAAAGTAAAGAATAATATGACGCTCTCATTAGTGCAAGAGGACCTCTGTTACCAAACTGGCATATTCATATCGATTGTGAAAAAGCAGTACTATAATGTAGTTCAGGCAAAGAATACCGAATTGGGGGCTGACATCACACTTACATTAATTGAAATATTAATTGAACACGCACACAAATGCAAAGCTCGATTTAAAACTCGTGGACTGTATATGATTGTATAATATTTGTAGGTAACTTTCACACGTAGCTAACGTTTATCCGCGGCTGCGCTTCCGTTACCAAATGGAAATATCTATCATATGCCACATTCTTAGAGGCGGAATTGACTGTGACCCAGACTCTAAGGTACGGTGGGTGATATCGTATAGTACGTGAGTAAATAATTTTTAGTTGGATTAAGTTATATTAATATAGAATAGACAGTATAAATAAAGATTTATTGTATTAAATTATGAAAATGAAAGAATTTACTAATTATGTTATGTTGACATCATTTATTTTTTTTTGTAAAATTATTCAAGTCACGATTTTTATAATAATTTCAAGGGAAAATAATAATTAATATATCTTTAATTATCTTTAATTAAGTTTTCTATATAATTAATTTGTGCAATAAACGTTCTCTCTGACTTGGAAGGAAGGAAATGTATTTGCTTAGGCCATCTTAAGAGGTAAGAGGGCTTAGAAAGATATATATTATTGTTGTTAATCCAAGGTGATTCAGGTGCTATAAATATGTACATTTATAAAGAAACACATCACAATTATGACGGAAGCGGCATGGTAAACGTAAAGGTTCTGTTTTTATTCTGTGAATATTTTTTTCAGTTTCTTGCTCTGGTAACATAACAAAGCGCATCGTTAATAAAAAAAAAATAAACTGGTGTCTAGCAGAATCCACTGGTTACGAGTATTTGAACCTCCTTTTGAGCATGTTAATATTATTCCTTGTACCATTAAACTATGACTTTATAATGAAATATTTGGAAAATTAGGTGAAAAGATACTTAAATCTAAGTTCTTTCTGACATTTCTATATGCAGGATATAGTGACACCTACAGATTTTATTGTTATTTTACAAAGACAAGTTAATAACGTGCGAAATTTTTAATACAGTTATAAGAAATTAGAATAATTCTTTTATCTTAAAGAAATATGAACATATTAAATCGAAAATATTCATTTTGAGTGGGAATCAAGTAAGTGGGAAAAAAGTAAAGGTTGGGCGTTCGAGGCGTCTAAAGAAATAATAACGAATAATGCCTTATTACTGTACTTAAATACGAAAGATATATAGAAGAGCCCCAAAGAAATTAGTAAAATATATAATACTAAAAAATAAAAGCATATAGAATTACATTACCAAATTGAGATGAAATTATCCGCCGAATTTAATTCATTAGTTTGTTTACACTCTAGACTTGACAATGTAATGCTGGCAAGTGGGTCCTATCGCGCATTGTTTGAACGTACTCGTATTTATTAAATAATTTATGTTCAAAGGAATATTTTCAATCATTATAAAATATGGCCGTTTATATCTCATATATAAATCAATATAATATGGCCGTTGTGGCGCAGAAGCACATATATGCGACTTTAAGGAACGGTTGGGGGTTCGATTGCCACGCGGGGGAATAAAATATTTAATATTTTCATTTCTTCTGGTAACGAGTAGCTTAATAGGAACCGAGTATTTTAACACTTAATTCCCAGGTTCTTTCTTTACTTCTTTCCTCTCTCTCCTCCCCTATTATGATTAGGAAATAATGCAACGTTGAGTTTCATTATCCATCACACGATATTTGTAAGCAAAAAATTGAGAACGAATTATCTAAGCACTAACTCTGCTTGCTCTACTAAATACGAAAAAGCTAAAATTTTAACAATTAAATCGCTTAAAGAAGTGTCAAAATACTCTAATATTTTTGTACTGTGCCAAATAAAAAGTAATTAAAGTCCCCGGCCTCGGCGGATTTTGTCGACGGTCTGAACGGAAATGGAAACGATTGCGAATTTATTCTGGAAATTTTTATATTTTTCATCTTAATATTTCTTTGGAAATTTCAATTTTTGAACAATCAAGTTTATGTAAAAATGTGATTTTTCATAATTATGGTAAAAATTGTATTGTGTATCTGTTTATTTTTTTTGGATCACTTTGTGTCTCACTGACTGTGTGGCTGGGCAGGCCCTCCTAACCTAGTGTTACCATTTTGCGTGCGAAGTTTAACCCCGCTCTTCCCGTTTCCCGCCCTTCCCCGCCTACAAGGGCGGGGAAATGTAAACAATTTAAATATAATCATTCCTCCAAGTTGTGATTGAACCCGCGACCGTTACCTTTGAATTTATACACGTACATAGAAATAATAAACAATGTACAAAATATATTTGAATATTCTTTTTCCTTAACGTTTTTAGAGTTAGATACAATCCGATTATGTTTGTTATATGAAAAACACAGATTAGTTCGTGTATTGTAGAAAAGGATAACAGTCATCGGGCCTATACGTTGTTAAAAAGGATTTTGCCTTGTTGATTTTGAGTTTTATATCGAACTAGTCGTCGCCAGCAACTTTGTGTGACTTTACGACGTAAAATAGTTTTATTTGCACGTTTCCTTAAGAAAATCATGAAACCGTATTTAATGTTTTTTTGCATTCTGTAACGTTAGATAGGTTATAGATACTTGTTTCTTTTCTGTCAATCAAAGGAAGAGGAAAGGAAGAGCTTTATGTAGAGGTGATAGTTGTGGGTTCGATTTCCTTTAATAGTTTAAATTTAAATAGTTTTTTTTTATTGAGTGGTTTATTAGTTCCACTAAATTGATCTTGGCTCCATGATGATACCATAATATTAATATAACGCCATCTAAGCTAAGAATAACTGCCAAGTTTCACGACATTACAATTGTTGAAAGAGATTCAAATTCATAGATTCATAATCCTTAGATTTTATAACATAGTTACATAGCTACTTATACTAAATAAAAGATATGAAGCAAAATGAAGTAATTCGGCGTTTTAATTAAAACAATGGACTTCACAGATTTTGTGGCACAAAAACAAAAAAATAACATTTATCCACAGCTTAGGGTGGACGCTAAAAAGCAGATTTTGCGTGAGGTCATCATAAAGGGGGCGCGATTTGCATATTTACGAATTAAATTATGTAATTGTAAAGGACGGGTTGTCACGGTTGGCTTTTAGCTTAATTTTACTTTACTTATTCTTTAGTATCAGTGGTGGCGCAGGAGCACAAGTACATGACTGTAAACTGGTTGTGGGTTCGATCCGCACTCAGGGAAATGAAATATTTATTTATATTAATATTTTTATGTCTTCGCTCTGGCGTCGAGGCAAAGTGTACCGTTGAAATCTGCGACTCAAAACGTAAAGCCTCTGGAAATTGGGAAACGGAGTGTTTTAACATTAGGTGATGTACGCGGGATACAGCGTGAAACTGATTCATTTATATTATTCTAGTACATAAAAATATTTTTTTGAAAAAAATCCAAAGTTCTCAAGTCGATTCCTTTTCATTTCTTTTACGTTTAAACTTGCTTTTTTACTGTACAGACAAAAGAACTAATCTTAACGTAGTGTCCAATCACTCCAAAATTAATTCTCCGTTTAAATAGAATATTGTAATATTTTATCATAGTCAACATCACGTCATAGAAGTTACAATTCCTATTAGCATAATAATTACCCCATCACTGTCCTTAACTGGCTTATCTAATTAATTGTCATTTTGAATAATTAACTACTAACAATTGAAGCGTAGTATTACTGTATAGAGTTTATAGAGAAATAGTCATTTTAATATCATAGTAATCCAGTTTAGACGGATAGTGAGTTCGATTACACTTGGTGATAATATTTGGGTTTTATAATATGTCTTCTGTATATAGGGCAGGCACGGAGAACCTAGTGGTAAGACTCTCTGTATACTTTCTACACGTCTGAAGATACTGCGAGATGATAAAGTAACTCAGCGATGTAATTTATCAACAAATATGTTCTGTATTATTTAAATAGTCCGCATCCTTTTTCATGTATATATGCGTGAAGCTAAAAAACTAATTTTTATCATCACATTAGTAGGTAAACTGTTTAAAAGTAGTTCCGACTCGTACTTGACCATTTTGTTTCTCAACTCGAAATGAAAATAAAGTAAGCCAATATAAGTTTTATATTTCACTGAAGTACTCGTACAAGGTACATACGTCGTGTTAAAATTCAGTTACGTTATACATTTTATAAAAATCTTGTATATAAAAATAGATATTAGAATACTCTTCACATTTTTCACTTAAAATTTGTAATTAAGGCGAAAATGTCAGTTCACTTGCCTAATGATTTGGTGGAGTCTTTACCTTCTGAGAACTTAAAGTACCGGCGGTCTTTTAGTCCTTTTTTCGGCTACAGCGCTTATGATGTGACCTACCCGGTAAGTTGTAAATGTTCGCAAAAACTCGCACCTTTATTTACATGGCAAGTGTTGGTATGAATGTGGAAAAAAATATGAAAGTGAAAGTACATTTTTATATATATTATTAAAATTTAACAGCAATTTAGTCTCAGCATAACTGCCTTCAGAGCTGTTTATAGTTTACTGTAGAACTGGCACTAGTAGCTCATTTTGCAAGAATTTTCCGTCAACAAGGATTATTGTAAAGTGTTGGAGACGTAGAGTTTCCAAAAGTATAAATTGAAATATCCACTAGACAATACGGTCTAAGAGTTTTAATTAAAATTTTTCTTGTGTTTTGATATGGAAAAATCGTGAGAAACCTTTTATGAATTGTATTCTCTTTATTGATATTCGCAACGCTAAAACAAATCGATTGACGTATATATAAGCGATGATGATAATTTACGTACATACGTAAACGATGTACATAAAGTGACAAACACATTATCCTCTGTTGCGTCGCGCAGTCGGGTGAAAAGTCATAGAATTGCTGAAATAAGTCGTTAGTGAACACTGAATTTGACGGACACATCACCACGCTGACATGTTTTACGTACTCATATATAAAATTAACAATTCTTATCACTGTCGCCGATCGTAAAACCCAACTCGTGTGTATCTCTCAAGAACTAGTTGTGGCTACCCTTGTTACTAGACAGAAACTCGATCTGACAAACTTTATAATTTAAAAAAGCAAAGAGCTAGGCAACGTTGGCAGAGGAAATCTAGCGTTGTAAAACTCCGCATCCCTATTTCAGACTTTTCAGACATTGTATGCTTATGTCGGAATTCAACGCTTTATTTTGTTGCTAGAAAAAGGAAATGAAAAAAAAAACAACATTCTCCCTAGTGAGAATGTCGAACCCACTACCATGGTGTTTACAGTCTGACGCTGTTAAGTTATATCTCAACAGCACTTACCTATATACATATATTTAAATCGATGAAAAATGGAAATACATTTCTTATCGTAACTAAACGTTAGTAAGAGCTCGCAGTAAAATGTTATAGTCGCGTGACTTGTGAAAAAAGCACTTTGACAGCCGAGAAGTTGAAATAAAAAAGTCATCCATCCAGCTTCCAGCGGTGGATACATGGAGAAAGGAAACTGTAGTTTCACAGCAAGCATGAAACCATCTCAGCCGTGTAGAATGGCGTTGATAATGGACTTCGATTATTAACCTATAATTATAATACCCTGTTATTTTTTTATATTTTAAAGTTTTGTTCAATATTAAGAAAAGTAAAATTCTTTTTTATAAGACGTAATAAAAATTTAACCTGCTACGGTGAAATTTTGACATATGTTGTAAAATATAACCTATTTCTAATTATTTTATTCTGGCGTGGTTAACTTTCAAATTCGAACGAAATGTTTTGATTGACCTCAGTAATATGCCATTGAAGAGGACTATGTCCAGCAGCGAATAAAGACAGGCTGATAATGTTGAAGTTGAAGATGTTGAAGATGTTAAATGGATTTCCCGGACCATGAACATAGGACCCCTACAACTTTAGATAAGTGGATGCGTTACCAACCTTGAAGGTAAATGTGCTGTACACACGACAAAATTACAGCTTTCTTCACTTGAAAGCCACAAAATTATAGTGCTCAAGGAAAACCCCGAAAGGTAGCTTTAATCAGTATCCTATATTTAGCGGGGTAGCCAGAAGGAACCTGATGTTGAAACTAGGTGCCCCATTTCAAGTTGAGTAGCGGCACTCAACGCCGAGCTTCTCTACTTACCAGAGGAAATCAATAGACAAAATTATCATCAATCATCAATCATCACGACGGCTTTAGAAAAATATAGCCAGGGAGTAGATTATTCCATAATTTGTATTAACAAAACGAATAACTGAACTAAGCCACGCAGAAAACAGAGTGTCCTTACACTACATTCTCTTTGCCTACTACTATAAAATTAAATATCACAATTTACACAGATATAATTAAACCCAGCATTCCACCGTTCAATATAACCGAGCGGCTCTGACATATCTGAAGGGCCATAGTCTTCATGCCGATGCCTCTACACGGGAGCGTTCTAATCGATTGACCAGAATGTTATTGCCGTTTAGCTTATATAGGTTAATTATTATGTAATTATCTGATACGTGGATTTAATTAGTAGTTTTAAGTTATATGAGGCCAGTCGTGGCGCAGTGGCACAAGCATTTTACTAAAAACGCGACAGGTTGTGGGTTTGATTCGTATTCGAGGAAATTAAATATTTAATATTTTTATTTGGTGTCGTCAGACCATGTGTGGGAAACGTAGTGTCGTATCACTAGGAATCCTCTGCCTACTCTGTTATGCGGTAAAAAAAGTGATGCTGTTTTATTCAAGAAAACAAATACAATTACTAAATACAAATATCATTTAAAAATAAAATCGAAAATATTCATTAAAAACCCGAAACAGCGCTAGCCAAACGTGTACTTTGCTGAGAAACCTGACATAAAGTTAAGATTTAATCAGCATTCGAGATGTAGAAATAAAGTGAGTAACTTTTGTCAAGGGGACAGGGACGGGCCAAAGTTTATAAGTCCTGACGCTTTTACGACTGGAACAAAATACGTCATTGTTAGCGAAATTACCTTCCCAAGTTTGCATTTAAACGACTCTACCATTGTTGGGCGTTGTCTAGAGCTTTAAGTCTATTTATAATACCTAATTAAGGAATATCATTATGGACGCTAAAATTTAAGCGATATTTTTTTAAGGATTGCTTTTGGTTTCATGCGTATGTTACGCTTGTGTCAGGGTTAGAATTAGGGTATTAGAGGGAACCTAATGTTTAGATACTCCGTTTCCCCAAGCACTACTCAATTTTAGAGACGGAACTTAACGCTGTGCTTTGTCCTGTGATCAGAAAGTGATTTTTTTTTCAAGTAAGACTGGAACCTACAACCGTCACGTTCACTGTCTTGGTCCGCTGCGCTGGCCTCGTTTTTCGTGAGATGCTACAAAATCTTAAGGAGAATGCAGAAAATTGAGTGAAGAAAAGAAAAGTGTCATACTGAATTAGACTTTCATTATTTTCGTGTACATTCTTGTAAGTTTGTTAAGATTTTTTCGAATTATTATTTCTTATAGTGACAAATAGTGTCGCATTGACTGTTTATGGGCTCGATTTCCATTCGAAGAAATGAAGTACTTATTATTTTTGTTTTCCTCGCTCTGGTAAAGGCAAAGCGTGGCGTTAAGTTCCGCTAATAAACACGCAACGCCTCTAGAATTTCGGGGAAAGCGTAGAATGAAAGTGTCTTAATAGGAACGGGCTGAACACAACGTTCCAATGTTTTCTCTGTCTACCCTGCTGTGTCCGGGAAGATACAGCGTGAAACTAAAAATAAATGGTACTAAACTATGACTATCTATGATATGAACTATGTATGGCTTGTGCAGAACAAAACTGTAACATAATGCATTTAGTTTCCCTATTTATACATCAGAGTACTGCCTTTGGTATTACCTAAAAGTATATTTATGTGACTATAGTATAGACGAAATTTATTTATTCTGAATTCCGCATGTGACAGAATATTATGCACTCCCTTCCGAACACATTACTAATTAAAATCAAAAATCCTTTTTACAATTATGTATGCTTAACTATGCTAAATTAATTAAACATAGCCTACAAAAACATGCAAGTTAAAAATAAGTTCAGAATTAAAAATTAAATAATATATAATTTTTCATTTCTCTGCTCTTGTGTCGAGGTAAAGCTAGCTCGTCGTTGAGTTCCGCAGTTCAACACGCAATGTTTTCAGAATTCGGCGGAAAATGGAGAACGGAGCGTCTTAGCACTAGGTTCCCTTCGCCTACCCTGCTATGTGAAGCTAATAAAAAAAAAAAAAACTGATACAAAACTATACCTAGAAAACTAGCAATAATAGTTTCATATATTGGTATAACAGAACACTGATATAGGTTTTAGCGTCCGGAAGTACCAACAAATATTTGTTTTACAGCAAATTGTGGATCAGTTTAGAAACTTTAGACACCTTGATCGTTGGAAAGTTTGGAAAACTGTGAGTTGTCATAACACAGGGTCGCACGGAGCAACTTTGTCGGCGGTAATAATCGACAGACGTATTCTATATCTTAACAATATAGAAAATATTTTATTAAGAAATTTAATTATTTTCCTTGGTTGTATTTCTCATGGTAGTGTCTGATTGTCAACTAAACGCAACGGTTGTGGGTTCAATTCCCACTCGTAGAATAAATAGTTTTCCTCGTTCTGGTATCAACATAAAACGCAACGTTGAAATGGCAATGTCTGTAAAGTTGGACCGGAAAGTCGGGAATGGCCTCAAAATTAGATTCCTTTAGCTTATACGCTATAGCTTATGCAACCATATGCAGGATACAGCGTGAAGCTACTTTAACTTAAATTATAAGCTTGACTTAAAGTAATAGAAACAGTCCTATGTAATAGTCATAGGTAAAGCTCCGGCCAGCAAAAAGCCCGGATATTGGAGGCAAAACAATTGACACTTGTAACAAACTATTCTTCGGTATAGGAAGTAGAAATTTATGACTTTTGTTCCACAGATAGTTCAGCGTGTTCAGATTTATGGTGAAATTGATTAGTTTTCAGGTAAGTTATGTGGTTTAAAGTGCTAAATATCTATAAAATTTATATTTTTTCTATAAAATCGGTGATTGGCATGTCTTAAAACTGGGAATTTTCTCGCTTCCCTCCATTTTACATCATTTAATTTAATATGACTTGACTCGATACGCTCTTTTTATCTTTAATGTTCTTGCAGTAAGGTGGATATACCATACCTACTTTTTAAAACATTTAAAAAGTAAAAAAAGTGAAAGTACACACGTACAAGGATAGTCAGTCAGTAGGAATCTGGGAACCTAGTGTTAAAATACTGTCTTTCTATTACGACCCTTACGTTCCGCACTATTCCGAATTACGGAGGCTTAATTACTTATAAGAAATAAATATACTGTGCCGCAGACTTTTTTTAAAAAAATAATAAAATATATTTTTTTTTTCATACAATGTACTTACATACGAGTATATTCAACTATGACTACAAGGCACGCGATTAAAACAATTCGATGGCGTTCATTATTACTGCGAACTAAGACTTACAGCGTAATTTTATATAGAATAAATGTAGCTTTTATATAAAGCAAAAACAAAATAAATCGGACCAGTAGGTTCAGAGATCTTAGCGTTTAAACAAACAAACTCTTCCGCTTTATTATATTAATATACATTTTCTCGAGCGAGAATCGCACCCAATAACCTGTTGAAATCTATCGACATATTAAATTAATAATTTTAATGTTTGAAAAAAGTGAATAAAATCGAGAAGTATAATTACTTTAACACTGATAAAGCAATCGAATCTAAATAGAAGTAGTATTGCGAAATTAAACGCCACAAGCAAGCATTGGGACAAAGTAAATGCAAATCTGTATGGAACAGACCACTTCGCGCGTAGTGTATGAAAAAAGTTGAAAATTTAATCCATACGACTTAATTAAAGCTTTTATTCATATGTAATTATTATGTTTCTTTCTATTTTGAGGCGGTCGTAGTCCGGTGTTACAAGGGTGTGGCTGTAAGCGTGACAGTTGTGCGTTCGATTTCCACTCGGGGAATACAATATTTAATATTTTTATGTCCTTGCTCTTGTAAAACGGAGTGTCTTAACACTAGATTTCCAGGTTCCCTCTACCTACCCTGCTATATGCGGTATACAGTGACAAACTAAAGATAATCGTTATATGTAAATACAACAATAGGCTTAGAGAATTAAAATTTATCACGAACGCGTCGCGCTAGAACACTGTATCCACACTCTTCACGGACCAACGTACCGACAGAAACAGAACAAGAACATTTCTATGAAAATGAAAAGAATTTGCACGCCATTTTTAAGATTTCACTTGTTAAATTTTCGGCTTTTGCGAAAAATTTTCGAGGCGCGCGCTATAGAATAAAAAAGATTCGGTCTTCTTTTATTTCCTGGTTGAGTTTTAGGAAATGTTTGCGAATATTTTTTCGTTATATTTACAGTTTCTGTATCGTTCGTATTGAGATTGAAGTGATGGTGGTGGAATAAAATATATAAATATACATATATTCGCCGCTTGTGGGCGATTCGTGATGATTAATTTACTTGCTCTGGTAACAAAATAAAGCGCAGCTTTGACTTCTGTACCTCAACTTAGGTTTCCTTTATCTATTTTGCTGTGCGGGGGAGAAAGTGAAGCTGGCCATCGAAATAATAATCATGCAGTTTATAATATTTTTTATAATAATAAAATAAATATTTCGTTTCCTCGAGTGGGGATCGAACCCAAAAACAGTCGATTTTACAGGTACGCTCTGTGGCTCTGGGCCACGACTGGCCTCAATAATATTTGTAGCTTGAAAAATAGGATACATTGCAGGATAGAATCTGTAATTGTAAAATTAAAAAGAGTATGTTGAACTAATTCAAATACAACTACTTCTCCGAGTGAGAATCGAACCTACAACCATTTTACATTCAGATGCGGTTCCACTGCGTCAAAATCACCTTCGATTTTTCAAGTTATCTAAATGAAGTTAAAATTATGAGCACTATTTAGTGATGAATGTGCTCTGATAAGGAGTACTACAATGAAACGATTGAAGTTTATCAAATACATTTAATATTACCTATAATTATTATATTTTGTCATACAGAAGAAATGGTAATACCATTTTTAAACAAAAAAAAAATATTTCGGTTTCTAAAAAGCGCGGATTTAACTCCAGTTACGTAAAATTTAGTTAAATATTTTCCATCTTTATTATGGAACACTTAGAAAATATATAAAACCATTTAAATCTCCCATACTTTATAAACAAACATCACATATATACATATATATGTATGTATGTATTTACGTACATACGTCATAAAGTAAGGTAGATTTACCGTACCGTACCATACTTAGGGGCTGTAGCAGTAAATAGCCTTGAGTGTGGAAATTAAAACTACTGTTCATGATAGCCGATGCGTTACACATTGCGGGAAGGAGCGAAATTGCTCGCAAGATATTGTAGGAAAATGTAGGAACGTAGACTAAGAGAAAAGTTTTCAAAACCTGTGCCAATTAGGCACTATTTTTAAAGACTGAAAATTATTTTTGTGTATTTGTTTGTGTGTTTTCTAGAAACATATAGAAGAAAGTCAAAATTTAAAATGTCTACCTTTGAAATGAAAAACTCTGTTGAAAGCGATATTTGGTATATTTTTTGATTTTTGTACCTTATATTATACGTATAGAATGTTCACAATTTTATAGAATAAGATGAAATAAATAATTGTGAGAAGTCGCTTAAATTTTTTCTTTACTGAAATTAAATTAAAACTTATTCATATTTAAATCTACAACTCAAATATGTGTGATGTCTAAAAGATAAACATTCAAGTCCGTCTACATTCGATTTTTTAATTGAAAATAAAAAAAATACATTTTTTTTCTCAGCTTCACGCTGTATCCCGCATACAGCAGGGTAGGCAGAGGAGACCTAGTGTTAAGACACTCCGTTCCCCATTTTCTGCTGAATTCTGGAGGTTGAGTGGCAGAACTCAACGCCGCGCTTTGCCTCGACACCAGAGCGAAGAAATGGAAATATAAATTTAAGTAAATATTTCATCTCCTCGAGCCACAACCAGTCGATTTACAGTCACACTTTGTGCCCCTGCGCCATGACTGGTAGAAAAAATTGCATAATTTTCTATTTTTTATAGTTTCACCAAACATCTCCGTATAACAGGGAAGGCAGAGACAACCTGGCGCTAAAGCATTCCATTCTTCAGTTTTAGCTCAATTTCAACATATTGCATGTAAAGTGACGGAGGAGGACAACGCCCCGCTCTATCATATGAGTGGACTTCGAAAATAAAAATTGTTCATATAGAACATATGTACAGTACATTAATACGTAGTACGCGACGACTTCGAGGAACGAATGATTTTAACGTAACAAGATAAAGCGTGGCTTGGATTTTCGCCTAAAGGCAATATCTTAAAATTGAGCGAAAAGTGGGGAAGGGAGTATCTTAACACTATTATCCCTTTACTTCCCTGTCACACGAAAAAAAACATTACCCTGTTTTTTCTCAATCTACAAATAACAGGCCAGTTGTGGTGCAAAAACACAAAGGTTTAAAAGTGTCAGGTTGTGAAATATAAAATATTTTGAGTTTCTTCGTTCTCGTAACGAGGTAAAACGCGGCGTTGAGTTGAGCTTTACACGTAATATCTCCAGAATTTTTTATCTCCATTAGTAAGACACTCGTGTCTTAGCACTAGGTTCCCTCAGCCTCCGCTGTTATGTGCAGAATACAGCGTGAAACCAAAAAAAAAAACAAATAAAACTTCAAAAGCATTAAAAAGTCAAAAACTAAATTTCTATTAAACTTCCATAATAAAAATCTACACGAGCGAAATGAAAATGGTAGACCACATTTAAAGTTGAATCTGTAAAACGCAAACACAGTGTAAAAAATGTTATCCGCTTTAATTTCCTACAGCTATGTGTTATTGAGTTTTATTGAACGTGTATACTACGGCTACTGGCTACTGGCTACTGGCTAGGCTGGGTTATATTTGGTGGGGCTATGACTTTTAATTTGTGAAAATATTGTATCTATAGACGTTTAGGATTGTAAGTGAAGGGTGCAAGTTCAAATAACTTGGAGGTAAGCATGTCTATGTATGTTAATAAAAAACTTACGTCTCTGAGTGACACATAAGTAACGCAAAGCCAACCTTACACGGCATAGAATGTTAAAACTTGGTATGGAGCAAGGTTCCTTAGGGAGTCTAGAGGGTGCCCCCCTAGACTCCCTATGAAACCTACATACCAATTTTTTGCGTTATAACCATGCTAAGTGTCTGGCAATGGACAATGTCACTTCTAATATTATTTCCAAGAAACGAACTATTTTATGCATTTTAGTTATTTAATAACTGCCAAAGTGACAATCACCTAAGATTCATGTATATTCCGAAATAGTACTTGTCGGTATGTATGCGCACAGAAACTAAAACTAAAACAGGCTTTATAAAATAACGAAGGTCTGTCGAAGGTGTGTTCTACTATTGGCTCAAAAATTATTTGAAATTAAAATATTAACTACCAAATTAATAAGTTTAAGCTATATTACAGTACTACTGTATATACTGTACAGTACAGGACACACCAGAACAGTTCCTTACAAAAGAACAATTTGTAATGGAAAAATCTAGCGATCTTTTTTTTAACGGACCAACCAAGCAAATTTTCCTCAAAAGCAAAATCAATGCGTGTAATTACAAGTTCTCTAATTACACTTCGATCATTTTCTACTACTTAACATCATCTATTTCTATATAATTATTATAATTGTAAAGAATTTGTTTGGTTGAACGCGCTATTCTCCGGAACTAATTGTACAAAATTAAGCTATTTTTTGTCTGGAATAGTCTAGTTATCGAGAAAGGCTGTATCACGTTAATCAATGTAACTACACTTGTGGTCGTACAATTTTTGGTCAAGTATTTCTATTTGATATTGTGGTAAAAGCCAGTAATATAATAAAACATACCATTTTAATACATTAGTCTGTGTAATTCTATTTGAAAGTTTCGGTTAAAGCATATCAATATTTATATATCATTCACTAAGGAATCTAAAATGTATACGAAATAATATTCCGCGTTCAGCAAAAGGATGCTTTTCAAATTCAAACTGTACGTCTAAACCACGTAATAAAATATATTGGAGTACCAAATCGTGTTACATTTGCCTCTCGATATAGGTTTTCTAAATATGTAAGTGGAAACATGTTGCTTCCACAATTTTTAGTGATTTTTGTTAAAATATGAAAATTTGATAACGAATATTGTGAATAGTGAAGTTGAGAGATAAAAACAATAAAATGACAAATATCTTCTTATTGTATAGCTTACTGATCGTCGTCTGCAACATTCTTTGGGTGGACTCTAAGACCCATTGTTTGGGTTAAATTTAAGACTGGAAAATGGTTTTCCGTAGAATTGTTTAGTTATCTTCTCTTAATGCTTTCCCACACTGTCGAAGGATCCTACGTACCGAATTTCAGCGTTTTACGCCGCGTATTATCGGCTGCGCATCTGTATCACTCAATATCGGCAAACTTGTTTTTAACTTATAAATTAATTATTTTTTGACGCCAACATAATAAAATTAAAGGAAAAAATGGAGAATCACACCAACAACGATCACATTTCACAACAAAATTCACAAAAATACGATCCAATTCACCATAAATAGTAACTTGAACGTCTTAATAGTTATTTGGCAAGCTATGCTACTCTGCCGACCAGGATGCGAATCTCAGCTTGGTAATCTGCAACATACTGTCCTCTAATTGTGGTCCTAATTGCCCCCCTTCCCCCCTCGCCGTGTTGTTGCGACATTTGGCGGTAACTACTGGCGAAGTAAGAAATATATTTTGGAGAAATTATGTCGTGTTTTATTTAGCTTAATGTTTTAAAGTTTTTGAATCTTGATGATGAGTGATTCGGAGAAATTTCGGATATCGTTTCACTTAATTTAAAGTGAGATATTAAGATCATTTGTTTTGCTAACCTCTATATTATACAATATTTAAAAACTATAAATAAGTTTATATAATTTAGATATTTTTTATTTCAATCCAAATTTAGGCCCAGAAACGTTAATATTAACCCTCTTGGATTACCTCCGAAACCCAATTATTTGACCCACAATGAAATAAAATAACAACATAAATAAATTCTAAAGATACCACTTTACCTCAATCTTATAAATTTCTCAATTTCGTTATAACACTACTAAGAATAGAGATGTCTGTATGTGGTCAGTACGTGCCAACAGTTGGCTTCAGCTGCCAAGCACGATACATTCCCTTAATAGTGAGATTACAAATCGCGCAGCTTATTCCACCACTGGCATGTATGCGGATTTAATTCAGGCTTTTGTCATTTTGTGACAGTGTTGGGTTGATAAATTTATTTGGGTATTTCGTGTTGATATAAATATTGGTGAAGAGAAAGAATTTTGAGTTATTTGGTCGTGGCCTGGTGGTATAAGCGTGTGACTGTAATGGGGACGGTTGTGGATTGGATTCCCACTAGGGGAAATTAAATATGTAATAAAAATGATGTTGAAAATAAATTTTCTCTGCCTACCCTGCTGTGTGCGGGATATAGCGTGAAGCTAAAAACAGGTTTACTATTTTAAAATTCTGGGTCACCTCGGGCACTAAGAATGTGCCATGTGTTAGTCACTGTTAGCTAAATCCGTTTGACCACTCGGATAATACTATGAATTAAAGAAATATTTAATGATGAATTTGAAGTGTAAGATTGAAAAAATTGATGCGTAAAATAACGAATTTAAAGTGAAAAACTTCTGTATCGGAGATGGCTATTGATTATTATATTAAATGACTTCAGACTGAACGCCCTAATCTCAGGAACTGTGTCTTTTATCGCTTACAACTTTTAGTTATTGACGCAGTAAGAGTTGATTTATATATTGCCCAGCAAATATCTGATAAAAATAAAATTGTACCTCAGAATAGCTGTGTAAATAAAACTACAATATACGACGTCATATCGTAACCAGGTGCAAACGCTAACGTAAATAAGCTATACCCACAATTTGTTCCGATTGGACGACAAACAGTGTTCTGTACTGGTAACTTAATTGATTTGGATTTGCTGAAGGAAATATTAAAAAAACTTTTATATTTTTTTTTGTAGGTTCATGCTGTATCCTGCATACAGGAGGATCGTCTGCGAGAAGCTATTGTTACGATACTCCGTTGACGAAATTTAACTCCGCGCCTTGTTAGAGCGCCATCTTGTTTCCAGAGCGTGGAAATAAAAATATGAAATAATTCATTTGCCCGTGTGGGAATCCACCATTGTCACGTTTATAGTCACGTGCTGTGTCACTGCGCTACAACGGTCTCTAAGATTTAGGGTTCTGTACCTCAAAAGGAAAATAAAAAATCTTTATAAGATCACTCTGTTCTCCGTCTGTCAAGACGATTAATCTCAAAATCGCATTAAGGAATTAATTTTAATATTAATATATTCAAATCAACAGTCTCTTACTCACATTTGACCGATTTTTTATATTATATTTAACACATTTGTACGTATATTATGTACAAATGTTTTTTTACATTTTATGATGTAATTTTAATTTATAATTAACATAATCCTCCACTGTATTTTTTTCAACCTGCAATGTGGTCTAATATTA
>DWQW01003418.1:0-22751 GCA_018249695.1 Heliconius erato demophoon
ACGAATGCCACCTCAGTCTACCCGTGACCACGGACTACTGCAAAGTGTTCGAAACGTCGGGTTTCCAAAAATGTATAAAAGTACCAAATATACGCGATTAATCCGGTTAAAATAGTTTCATTTAAAAGTTCCACTTGTTCCCCGGCGCCACGACTGGCCTCGTAATAATATACTCGTAGCTAATAAAATTAATTATAATGTTCATAGAGCATTGTTCTCTCGTCTAATCTATGCAAAAGACCTAAAACTTTATTACCAATAACAATTGGTTACCTATTACTTTCCAATTAAGGCTCAAATTTGCAAGTGCGAAATTGTGCGTTTATTTTTCTTTAGTGCATATGTGTGTGTGCTAAAATTTCAATATTTAAGTTGAAAGAAAAAGACTTGTTAGTCATATGGTAGAGTGGTTCATTATGTAATGTATGTAAGTATATTTAATTAAATTTATATTTCCATTTCGTCGCTCTGGTATCGAGGCAAAGCGCGGCGTTGACTTCTGCTACTTAACAGGCAATGCCTCCAGAATTTGCCAGAAAGTGGGGAACTGAGTGTCTTTCACTAGGTTCCCTCTGCCTACCGTGCTGTGTGCCGGATACGGCGTGAAGCTGATTTATTTATTTATTTTAACTATTATTGCAAATTCTATACCAAGATTTTTACTTTGAGAATGCCAGCGATTTTTCACAGGTATGGGCAGTCAAATATGCTTAATTAATGATAGGCTATACGAATAGATATCCCACACAGATCGTAATCTTCAAACTAGGAATGTGCAATGTGAAATCAATTATTCAACCCAAACACTTTTAAGAGACACACAAACAATTACTTTGTGACATCGATCAAAGTCAGGACACGTTACGTCACTGATAAGACAATCTTGCCTACGTTGCTCGAAACGGCGCGCGCGCATACTTTCACGATTATAAATAGAACTGATCTATATTTTCCACATATTATGTAATATATAAATATCTATTGAATAGAATCAAAAGCAAATAAATTTGCGCAATATGAGCATGTAATAGTAATAAATTTAAATTGGGTATAGGTATACATGTATGTATGTATGTAGTTATTTAAAATTACGAAATATATTAACACGCGAACATATTTTATTTTATGTCTAATAGATTTATTTTTGGTTAAATATTTTGAGTAACTCGTTTTATTATTTAGCTTAATAGATCAGATTTAATTACGTCCTAACATTTTATATAATGCTAGCTGTTGCCCGGGGCCGTGTTAAACGTAGATTCACATCGCCTTTTTTATATTGTTTTTTTTAGTATGTCCGCGGTACCTTAATAGTTCCATCCTTTGAATATAAACAATTTTAATTGGCTTACTAATATAATTTTCTAATATATTTAGATTTTTCCTCGATTTTTATAAAGAAAAAAAAAGTATATTAAAAAAATGTAATATAAATAATAAAATGTTTATGTAATTTAGTACTAATAGTACACAGTTGCGGTACAAATCACTGTTTAAAGAAAAAAAATGAAAAATACAGTGTCCTAAATAGACAAACAGTGAAGTTTGGGTGCTACATGAGGAGAAGAGGCAAAAAAGTAGAGCGGAAAATTCAACATTTCCATATATTTACAAAATTATAACTAAGAATAACATATTAAATTGATTATACATGTCAATAACAACGTATTCAAAATAAAAAAAAACTCTCAAATAATCAATGAAATTATCAAAACTTGAAAAACTTGTTTGTTTTGTTTGTTTTTATGAAGCAAGAGAAGAAAGAAAATACATGTACGTTATTTACGTAATACACTAGAACTAGTACGAGGTTTGAGTATTGAGATGGATTTTTGAAAACAAGGTCAATTTACTATAAAACAATTATAGAGAGGAAATGTTTATCGTTATGCATTCAATTAATCAGGTTATAAGTAAATATATCATATTATTAGACAACACACGCAATTAATGCATACTTGTATAGGTACTAGTATTTTTTAGTGTAACTACCAATATTCTTATCATTCTCTGTCATTAAAGTTATCGGGTTCAGAAAATCGATATATAGGAGACCTGTGCGGGGACACGCACACGTCTAACACACAGGGATATTCCCTAAGAGAATATAAAAATATTTGCCTGTGATGTATCAGCTAGGATCCTATATCTCTGTAACTAGATAATCAGTGAACTCTAACCCACTCCGTTAGTGTTCACACACTCTCCGTCACTCTTCATCTTATGGAATTTGGATGGACTGAGTATTGAGACTAAGTATTTACATTAATGGTGGATAGTCGTGGTGGAAAATTTTCGTTGATAAATAAAAATCATTGAGATTTTTTTTTCACACCAAGATGTTGGCATAAACTAATACATTATCTTCTATTTCTTATATTGAATTTGCATTTGAATCACAAAATGAAAACCACGAACAAAGGAACGGACTAAAAGGAAACTCTGATTGTAAAACAAAAGCTTTTCAAGGTAATTTCGTTTATCGAAGATTGCAACTGTGAGAGTGATGTGGTAATGAAACCTAATAAAGAAATCATAACTTATTTCCAATAAGTGGATAACTTTCAACGACCTTAAACAATGAGAAAAAACTGACTTTATTAGTCTTTTTAGGGTTCCGTATCTCAAAAGGTAAAAACGGATCACTTATAGGATCATTTTGTAGTCTACTTGTTCGTTTGTCGACACTATTTATCTCGAGATCGCGTTGAGGTATCAAATTGAATTTAATATCAAGTGTTCAGGTCTACGGTCCCTTGGAGTGAAAAAGAAAATCAAGTTCCTAGGTCAACGTAATGAAAAGATACGAGTGTTTATGTATCGATTTTAGTATGATATTTGACGCGTAATCAAAATCTATAGGGTATTTTTTAGTGGAATGAAGCTATGAAACGAGAACTAGCAATACAAATAAAGGCAAAATTCCGAAAAAATTAAGTTTATAGGTATTTCATAGAAAAAAATCATTACAAACTTATATTTGTAGTTAATTCATACAAAATAAATACATATGCCCGCAAACCTAAGTTGGTAAATTATTATAAATTGTACGTCCCTTTGACTCACTATCCTGAAATAGGTAGGGAAGCCTCAATGGGCGAGTCCGACTCGTACTTGACAGGTTTTTTATATTTATTTTAGCTCTGTATTTTCCACAAAATTAAACAATATGGTAGGTGATGAAATCTTTTACTGCAATTGAGAACGGGTAAAATTCTAATGCAGATCAAACTCATCGACTGCCTCCATGTCAGAAATTGTATTCTATATAATATATTTTGCTGTATATCAGAATGACTGTTTCTTATTATATTCTGGATTAGTTTAATAAGACAATTTGATTATGAAAATAGCTTTCAATATTCAAATACATACCCTAGATTTAAATATATAAAAAAGAAAACAAACAACTATTAAATCATTAAGAATAGATACATTCAGTGATGCATAAAGCGAAACTTCTTCTAAGGAATTGTTAACTAATAACTTTCAATGGCACGTAAGTAGACCGTATCAATCTTAGAATACCACATATTAATATGTATATGTTTTAGGTGTAATTTATTTTATTAATTTTTAATATTTTTTTCTTTACAATATTTTGTTGAGGCCAGTCGTGGCGCAGCGGCACAAAGTGTTACTGTAAAACCAACTGGTTGTGGGTTCGATCCCCACTCGAGGAGATGAAATATTTACTGAAATTTATATTTCCATTTCTTCGCTCTGGTGTCGAGGCCAAGCGCGGCGTTGAGTCCTGCCACTCACCACGCAATGCCTCCAGAATGCGGCAGAAGGTGGGGAACGGAGTGTCTTAACACTAGGCTCCCTCTGCCTACCCTGCTGTGTGCGGGACACAGCGTGAAGCTAATTTATTTTTTATTTAATATTTTGTTATTCCCTTTAGTTTGCACTTTCACAGGTTAATTGGAAGAAAAATCTTCTAGTGAAAAGTCCAACGTTGTGAATAATATTTATAATTGTAATTTTTTATATCTATCTGTACATATGTATGTAATGCAATAAACCCCTAAGAAGGAAATAAATAATAATAAATTGAGATTTTCTTTTCCGGTAGCGCAGGTGCATAGGCAAAGGAAACACACTAAAGTAAATGTAGAGCATTAGGTGATCAAAGAGGATTTTTGTATAAAGTATTGAGTAAATAAGATTAGAATATTGAGCAAAACATAATGACTGATATTTTAAAATTAACCAAACCAATTTAAATATAAATAGTAGCTAGTACATATTTACATATAAAATAATATAAATTATATTTTCATTTCTTTGTTCTTGTGTCGAGGTAAAGCACAGCGTTGAGTTCCGCCACTCAACACTCAATGTCTCCAGCACACGGCGAAAAGTTAGGAACGGAGTGTTCTAACACTAGGTTCCCTCTGCCTACCCTGCTGTGTGTGAGATGCAGCGTGAATCTGATTATTTGTTTTTTTTTTTTAAATAATACAAATTTAAATTGATAAATATTGTGCTTTTGATATATACATATAACGTCTCACTTTCGGTTAGTGTTATAAGGATACGATAACCATCAAGAACATTACATCGTGGGTATTTCGATCGTTTTGATACTTCAACAGCGACACAATCTACCTACGATCTGCATATCGAGTGCTGACCCATATTCACAAACAAAACATAAAACCTCTCACTTTGGTCTTATTTCTTCGATTATAACATTTTATTAAGTTTCCTTATTTATTAGCACCAATCTTACTAAAGTCTGTCAAATTCTGGAGGCATTGCGTGTTGAGTGGCGGAACTCAACACCGTGCTTTGCCTCGACACCAGAGCGAAAAAATGAAAATATAAATGTAAATAAATATTTTGTTTCCTCGAGTGGAGATCGAACTCACAACCAGTCGATTTTACAGTCACACTTTGTGCCCCTGCGCCACGACTGGCCCTTTTTTTTAATAATAATTAGAAACGCCATCGTACTACTTTAGCCGCGTGCGCTAGAAATTAGTTCTAAAATAAAGACTACGACGCCGTAAATAAGTAAGTAAAAATAAGGCATTTTGCGATTAAAAATAATAGAAAATTGGAAGGTGATATTTTACCGTTTTTATCTGACAAAAATATTGAAGATAAGCTTTGGCTCTTAAAGCATGTAAATTGGACGTCTACTTTTCGAGAAAATGCAAAATTAAAATAATTTAACGCTCTGTATACGACTGCAAGCCTAGGCGCGAGTCCCACAGGGGGCGCCCCTGCCGCTGATGACATCCTCTCAAGCAGCTACGTAGTACTTGCACTTTCTCAGAATTATGAAAAATAATTGAGTTTTTAAATTATAGAGTCAATCTGTTGACAAATAAGAGAAATATAGGTGGTATGCCGGCCGCTAGTAATTGATATATTTTATCGTATGATAAGTAGGTACTACCTAATCTACATTCTTTGTATGATACCGGTAGCTACGGAAATGCTTAACCAGAAAAAAATATACAAACGTACATTAAACTTTTTATGGTATGCGTCGTAATTTATATTTAAGTAATAAACATAGTAGTTGCAGTCATTTTGAGCCTTGATCTATATGTATGAATATTTGATTTTCACCGTGGTTTTAGAAATGAATAAGATTTTTTTTATAGTTTGTCTAGTATAAATAGGTATATGTAAGCCAAATCTAATGTCTATATAATGAATGAGTCTATATAATGAACACGTCAATATTAATTACATATTGTACGAGAGAGAGCTGTTTATGTAAGTATGAATAATTTCCTTTTACTAGAAACAATGACATGTCAGAAGAGAAGCGGAGTGGATGCTGTATACTGCATACTGTTGAGGCATCCCTTGGGAATGTTTTTAAGGTGCGAAAGGAACCTGGATAACTTTAATCCCCAGAAGACATATGCTTGCGTGTTAACCAAAAAAAAACCCTCTTGTTGTGATCATTTTTTGAGAACACTCCTCCTTTCCGCGCCCATTATTTTTTTAGTATCCATATATTAGACCGATCAGCATATTGAGATGCGTGGCACTCCACTACTGTGACTGTGTATTGTTCTATAGGAACTTCATTTCACGCGCCACGCAACTGTGAAATGGCCTACTTGCGGCAGTATATTCGGGTTGATACTATATGGGTACCGTCAAAAAGCGCATCTACCTCTAGCTTAACGCAACGCACCTGTAAAACATACAGTGACCTCGAAATGATGGAATTACTGTCATATTAAAGATATATATTAGGTCAAATTTTTAGTAGTTATTATATTATTAAGTACCTATATTATTTATATATCTAATTAATTTGGAAATCACTAGTCTTATAAATTTAATTACGCAAATAGTTTTGTTGTTAATTCAAGTATGTTTAAGTAATCAGTTTACGTTTTCTTAATTTTTTGTACATTAACGAACCAAGGTTAATCGATCATCGTAAATTATGTTAGAGAGCTTTAGAGAAGTTGATAATGCAATGCGTGTTTTAACTGCACGATATACTTTACTATAAAAATATGTTTTTTTTAAATAATATGTACTTATATTATAAAAACATTTGTTGTATACAACATATATACATGTTTATTCTGCTGAAGTAGAGAGAATTAGAGTCAAGACACTCCAGCTTTCAACCAAAATTAACATGTTGAATGGGTCTTAAGGTCCCCTGCCTGCCTGCCCCGCTGTATAAGAGGTAGAACGTGGAACAAAAAAATATTAATAGTAAAAAAAATATATAAATGTCTCTCATAAAGATTAAATGCACAATTTTCTTAACAGTCATACACCCTGCCACTTTAGCACAATGGCATCAACATGAGAAAGATACAACAATTTATTTAATTTGTATGATAAAATTAAAAATAGTGATGTTATAATCTTCAATTATTGTCTAAGTAAGCCTAAAGTTATATTTGTATATAATTATAGTAAAATTTTAAATCTTCACAAAAATTTTAATATCTAAAAATGAACCGTGACGTAGTATAAATACAAATAGATTTTTAATGTTTATATTTTACAAGGCAACAGTTAGCTCGTGCGGCATATTTAATGTTGTAACATTAAGTCATTAGTACTTAATTGTAAGTGTACATAAATTACTAAATATATTACTTCTTATATATGTATATACTTTATAAGTATAAATTTTATGAAAAATAATCTGCTTCACACTTTGTGCCCCTGCGCCACGGCCGGCCTCATAAATTCATTATGAATTTTAACCTATAATAAACGTCATCGCATCGCAATTGAGGAGAGTCTGACCGTATGCGCGGTGATAATATATAAAACGTCACAGGTTATCCATATATTAAAATATAGTTTTAACTTAATAACTCTGCTAGCACAAAGCTAATGTTTAATCTTTCTATTAAAATTTGTTGCTAAAGCCTCTGTTAGTGTAGAAGTGGAGAATGAAGTGTTTTAACATTAGGATTTCTATAATTAAACTGCGAGTTAAAAATGGCTGTAACTAAGCGAAAATTACATTTAAATATTTTCTTTGTATATAAATGTGCTCAAAAAACATTTTATTTAACTTTTCATTTTGTCATAGTATTGCTTTAACTGATTAATCAAGGACAAATCAGATAAAATTAGAGATAGATTTAATTGAATACGGGCTATAAAGCTATTAATAAAACATTCGCAATAGTTATGGAGCTTTAAAAACATTTAACATGTAAATAAAAAAAAATTTTTTTTTAAGTTTATACCAATAGTTCGTTATTTTTTTTCTTTATATTGAATGTCTTTGTCATTAAGTAATAAAAGTTATAAAATATTTTAATTTTAAAATTATTTTCATAAGAGATTTTAATATAAAAATCAGAATAAATTAAGTAAAATATTTATTTTTTATATATTCAGAAATATAAAAAAAATCAATAAAAATATTCAATTTAGTTTTTGTATTTTGCCCACCCTTTCTCTGCTTCTGAATGTTCATCTTCATGTTCATGATAGGTCTTTTGCCATTCGTGATAATTCTGTCGATGATTGGACTCAAATAATAAATGTTTATTTGCCGGTTCTAAGTGTTTAAGGCGTAAGTATTCGATGAGAGTGTCATAGTTGTTGTACAGAGAAGGATTTTGATTACGTTTAGGCAGTATCAAGATCTGTCCCCCATCACTTCTAGCGTATCCTCTGCCTCCTGATTTCATGTATCTAAAATCCAGAATAACATTGGGTTCGTAGTAATCAGGACTGTAGACATCTCGCACGATGCTGTAAAAAATATATAACCTATTTTAAGATTTTTTTAAAAATAATATTTGACTTTGTCCATCATACTGCGATTTCACATTATGATGGGCAAAGTTGTTTAATGATATCAATGGTCAGGCAGATTTTTGATTTAAAAAATTGGAAATTAATATAATCGGTATAAAGTGATTATACAATTTAGAAATAATCAAAATAATTTCAGAGTCGGTTAAATTACGTTTGTGATGCAAGGTCTTTTTGCTTTAATGCATAAATGTAAGTATCTATCATATTACGTAAGAGATGAATAAAATTTCTTTACGCGGTCCTGGTCTCTGGTCGTGTTATTTTAATAATTATAAATGAATATTTTTTTACGTACTTGTTTTCTTCCTCAGTTAAACGGAGCTCCTTATCCTAAAAAATAAATTATTTTTAATTACAGAATTTTCAAATATTTTATTTGTTAATTTTTAATAGAATTTTTAATAGAAATTCTATGACAATTCAATAGACGTTGGATTCCACCATTCAGCTTGCAGTGTTAGAGGTTAAAACTTAGACGATGGACCACGAAGTGCCGTGTCACTAGGTCCCCGCTTCGTCATAAAAATTAAATTAATGTGTAAAAATAAAAAAAAAACAACTTACTCGGTGATCATGTGAGTTTTTCGAGCGATCTGCACCCGAGCCTAGATAATATTCTTTATTTAAAATCGCCTTTAATGTAGATGGATCAGCCTTTGAGTCAGATTTTGTTTCTTCTCCTAAGGCGGTGGTCGCCAAAATTGCAAGTAGAGTCACGATCTGAACGAGGCATTTTAAAAATCAATTGATTAAAATTGAAGATCACTTACTTTTATAAAATAATTTATTTTAATTACCCTATAAATCACCTTTTATTATATTAAAATAATAACTATAAACAACAGATATTAGAATAACACTTAAATCACTTACCAAATTCATGTTGTATGCTGAGAGTCCTAGTAACTTATGTTCATATTTCTAATAGATTAAATAGACTCTTAGCAATTGCTTATTTAACGGATTTTTGTTATTATTTACCTTAATTAAGGAAGGATGTTCAATTAGTAATTAACTCTCCAGGTAGGTAAAGTACCTACCATGTATGAGTAGTTACGCCCTGTGCTAGATTAAGCTAAAATAATTAATATTAAAGTTGAGGCCAGTCGTGGCGCAGGCGCACAAGCGTGCAACTGTAAGCGCGACAGGTTGTGGGTTCGATTTGAACCCGGGTAAAAGAAATATTTGATATTTTCATTTATCTCGCTCAGATAACGAGGCAAAGCGCGGCGTTGTGTTCCGCCACTCAACACACAATACATTCAGAATTCGGCGGAAAATTGGGTACGAAAATGTGCTAATGAGAATCTAGTGTTTTAACACAAGGTTCCCTGATTGCCTCTGTTTACCTTTCTATGTGTGGGATATAACGTGAAGGTGGAAAAAAAAATAAAAACAAAAGAAGAAATTAAACAAAATTTTACCAAAACTATAAAAAAATTGCTTTTAAATATTGTGTTGAAATATGGCTATCGGTTAAAGTTTTCTATTATTTATAATTTTTTCGTATTAAAAAAAAATATTTTATTTTAATGGCCGGCCATAATTGCGTAAAAATAAATATTTCATTTTAACATAATTATGCGCCGGTTGTACGTTGATCATCTCAAATACAATGTTAAATAATTTGATGTTAAATATATTTGTTTAGTTAATTGTGCCCCGAGTGGGGGAATGACTTATATTTAACAGGGCTCCTTGGACAAATTTAATTGATTGACAATGTGGCCATGACAATTAAATCTTCTAATATGCAAATAAGAATATAATGTGTTTATGTTAATCTTAATTGCGTAGTTTTTTTTAATACCTATTACTTTTAATAAATTTCTAAACTATTACACTTGTTTCTTCTTTTTAGTTTATTTTTAGGCTTTTTATTAAGCCTTGTTATAACCCACTATGAGTAAGAAAATTAACAAGATAAAGGAGAGTAAAAAAATCTTCGTAGAGCGAACATTTTTTTTTAAAATTATAATTGGAAAATTGCGATTGAACTTGAAATCAGAATACTTGGACATCACGACAAAGTATGTAGCCATTTATATATGTAATATATTTTTTTCTTCATCACACCACGTCAAAGCCTTATATAGTCTACCGACTACTTATATTGTTACTTAATATGGAATTTTAATGAAATAAAAACCGTAAGCGTAATACATGAAGAAAATTATTAAATATTGATTAAATTATGAATTATTGACTAAATTTCTATCTTTGGATAGCAAAATTTTATAAGAGTAGTAAAAATTATTAAGAACGAAAAAGGAAACATTTTTTATGCTTAATTAGAATAATGAGTAATAAAAATCTTATCGATAGGATCTTGATTTCTTCTTTAATAATTTCAATATTCTTAGAAATATATATTTATTTATATTTATAATAACAATTATAACAAAATAAATTAATGTCGATGTCTTTTCTGCTTAGGAGAGGAAATAGAAAATTTAGGATGATTAATAAAAATACGATGCTGATAAGTCTGACTTTCATTATCGTCAATATCATCCAATTTTCCAATATATAATTTATATGTGTCTGCTTCGTTGTCACTTTTAGATTTAGAATTTTTTTTCTGGTGGTTTTTACTTTTATTTTCACTATTTTGATCTCCAAATCTTTTTTCATTTTCATTTATTTCAGCAGTATTTTCGTTGCGCCTGGCAGTTTTGTGGCCGCCATTATTGTCTTCCATATTTTTGCTTTGTTGTTTTTTCTTTTCTTGTTTACTGAAGCCTCGGTTATTATTAATATGATAATCATGGTTGTTTAAATTTATTTTTCTTGTACGTTCATTCCGAGTACCGTATTTTTCAGTTTTGCCATTGCCTTCCTTGTCATTTTTGTAAATGTTTCGCTTTATATCATGTTGTTTAATATGTTCTAATCTGTCGTCATCATCTTTTAAATTGAACGTGGTTGGTCTCCTTACAACTTCTACGTTCTCTCCTTCTTCTTCCGCTATACTTTCATTTTCCTTATCATTATCATTATTTTTTTCACTCATGTTTTCTTCTTGATTTTTCTCAGCTGACTCATTTATTCCTTGATCATTTTCTTCTTTATTGTTTTCTGTATTTTCTTCTTTATTGTTTTCTTCTTTATTGTTTTCTGTATTTTCTTCTTTATTTCCTTCTTCAATTTCTTCTTTATTGCTGGTTTCGTCATTATTTTCTTCATTTTTATTTTGAACAATATCTTCACTTTGTTCTTCATGCACACTGTATCCATTATTATCATCACTGTTTTCGTTATGTTTTTCGTAACGAGCATAATCAACTTGAGCATTAAATCTAAAAAAAGAATATTGTAAAATATATGAATATTTTTGTGTAAAGCAAAAATTAACTTGTAATATTTAATCATCTTACCCTTTATGATCGTTGGCATTATAGTTTACAGTACGTGTATCACCATTCGGTTCCAAAAGCCAATATATACCTTTGACTTCGTCACCATGTCTGTTTTCATTTTGTCCTTTTACATCATGTGTATGGGGATCATTCACTTTGTATGAGAATTCATAAGAAGGATTCGCCCAAGCCTATAGTGAGAAGAATTGAATATGTATATTTCATAGAAATTGTATTATAAATCACTTTCTTCAAATTTACATGTGGGTGTACCCACACAATCACGTGTTATACACTCTGTGAAGGTTAATAATCCACATACTGTTCGCCCAAGTCAAAAGTAAATAAAATGAATTAAGATGAGTGAAAATTATTATAAACACATCCCTTTTGCTATTTTAACTCAAGGGTCTTTGTATCAATATTTTAAATACTAAAATTTAACTTTTATAGTTAATCAGCGGGAACGGAGAACGGGGAACGGAGTGTCTTAACACTAGGTTCCCTCTGCCTACCCTGCTGTGTGCGGGATACAGCGTGAAGCTAATTTAATTTTTAATTTTTAGTTAATCAGCAACAATTTTTGTAATAAAAATATTATTTATTTAGTAATAAAATTAATTTAATTTTGGATTTGTAAAAACTTACGTATTCTTCGTGATTCTCTGATTCGTTATCGCCATTCGAGTGTTCTTTGATATGAGATTTTGAATGATGTATAGTGACTCTTTGCTCAGATACTGCGCCTTTTTCTTGTTCAGATAGCACATAATGTGCTACACTAACGACCAATATTGTCTGCAAGAAGCATAAAAAATAATACTGTAATATATTTTTTATTATTCTGATATAAAATTATATTGAAATTCTACTTATTTAATAAATATTAAATATTTAGGTCATCATTACTTGCCTTCCAAATCATGACCCTAGATTCTCCTATCAATTGGCGATACCAACTTAACTGACAGGTAACTATCAGTCCTATATATACATTAAGGCCGGTTTTTCACTCTTCACTTTCTTTAAGTAATTATATTGTTCCACGTTTTAAGTATTAATGGACGTGTTCGTATTCATGTTACGAATTGATAAAAAAGTAGGATTACTTCACTTGCTTTGTGATTACCAACGACCACGCCCGCATTGAATGCTTATGAAAATGGTAAAAAAATTTAACTTATAGTACAAACTCAATTTATACAATATAAATAAGTCTTTTTGTTCGTATGATATATATGTATACATGAAGATAAAAGTATTGGTTATTTTCTAACATTTCCATATATTTTAGTGCATGTAATAAAACACATAAGAAATAATAAAATTGTAAAAATAGTTTACAATGGCTTATCTCTTAAAGAAATCCCTTTCGGCCAACCAATGAAATTGGGTAAGAACGTGGTCGCGGTGTAAAAAAAATATGCATGCGTTGTTATTTTTTTAGGATACGTATTAACGTATTTCATTATTAATTTTCGTTTTAAAGTGCCTTATGTATAAAAAGTTTGCATTCATAATCGTTATTCTGACATAACATAATAATATAAAAAAGTCTTATTAGCAAGAATAGATAACAAGAATTATATAAATATCCAATCAGCTTATTAAAATACTAGAGGGCGCGCGCGGCTTCGCCCGCTTATTAGGAGTGAATTCTAAAAGAACCACGTTCAATAAAATATTTTTAAGTCTGAATTTCAATTTTTTTAAAAATCGGTGGCAATTTAAAGATTTTTCCATATAAACTTTCAACCCCTTATTTGAACCCTTAGGGGGTGAATTCTTAAAAACCATGAAACACGTGTTCAATGAAATGTTTTTAAGAGTCTGAATTTCAAATTTTATAAAAATCGGTGCAGATATATATTTTTTTCCATACAAACTTTCAACCCCTATTTCATCACTTTAGGATTAAAATTTTTGAAATTCCCTTCTTAGTGGATGTCCAGAATATGAAAATAAACATCTGCCCAAATTTCACGTTTCTGCCATCAGCGGTTACGGCTCTGCGTGCGTCTTACCTCAGTCAGTCAGCACAAGTCCTTTTATATATATAGATACTACTAAGTAAGATTTTTAGTTTAACGAGTCCTTTATATAAGACAGGGTAGGCAAAGAAAATCTAGCATTGAGACACTATTTTTTTACGCATTTTATCGCATAGTATGATCGATAGTGGCCACCCTAAAATTAATTGCAGATGGCTGTGAATATTTAATTTTAGATTTTAATCTTACTTATGATTATTTTACTCCCTATCGATTTAAATTCGTCAACCGTACTGTAGTTCTGCTCTTTCTGCCCGGATTCAACAACATTTCATGATGAGTGGCAGACCACAGCAGCAATATTAAAATAATTTAAATATTGAGTAAATTAAAATCCTTTGTATGGAGGTGAATTTACAACAAACACGTTCAAAATCGAATACTATATAATATATACTATTAATTGATGACATACTCAGTGCACCTCTTCCCATTTAATTCAGTATCTCCTTTACCACAAGGTTGCCTGGAATAAGGCCGCCTATTGTACTATCATATCGATAATTATGAACATCATTTTAATGTAATAATCGGTGTACAATAAAGAGTATTTTACTTTTTACTTTAATATTTCGGTGCGCCACAAAATATATGGAATTTATTTAGTAACATTGTATGTAAGTAGTGAAAAACAAATGAACTTGCTACATTTGCTCTAGGTTAAGGAAAGTGAGATAATGTAAATATAAAGATTTTCCTCAGGAATAAGATTCAGAAATATATATTTAAAATTGATTGATACTTTTATTTGTACAATGTTTGAGCTTAATGTAGAAACTAAGACGAGTTAATAAACGACTTGCTAAATATCGAGAGGGCTAATTTATAATAAGCATTTGCTTTTTATTTAAGAAAGAAAAATATATTTCTTGTACAATATTAGGTAAGTTCAAAATTATTTTTCTTTTAAATGTTCAATGTTGTCATATTTGGATGTGAAGTGAAATTTTATTTAAAGAGTTATAGCCCACTTGTTCACATTAAGCAATATTAAACAGAGCTACTTAGTTGAATGTTCAATGGAGCATTTAATGCTATAAGCAATAACTAATAATGATTTGTACATTATAAATAATTATTAAATATTCGTATATTTAAACCTTGTTGTATATTTTTAAAATTTATATTGTTATTCTATACATATAACTACTGGTAGGTACAACTAATACCTACTATTAATAATATATTTATAAGAGTTTAAAAAAACAAAACTGCTTTTTTTATAAATATTTAAATGTTAAATCTTACAACACAATACACTATAGTTACACTCTTGGCGGGATATTAGTAACGGTTTACATAGCTAAATTATTCAATCCCAGATCTTAGCTTTAATATATTTTGGATGATGGATTATGAAATGATATTCATGTTTCACGACATGCTTCTCTTTTTTATTCTCAACAGCAGAACTTTCCTCGTTACCATTATCACCCCCTTCATTTTCATTACTTTCTTCATCGTTTTCACTTTCACCGTTCTGTTGACTGGATTCTGTTTCTTGTGCGTTTTCTTCACTATTATCATTTCCTTCATCATTAGATTCTTCACCTCCAGCTCCGTCTTCCATGTCATTGTTTTCATTTTCACTTTCTCCACCAACACTCGTGGACTCATCTTCGTTATTACTATTAAGTGATTCATTTGTACTTTCCTCCTCATTATTACTATTTTCATTTTCTATAGAACTACTTTCCTCGGTCGTATTTTCTTCCTCACCACCTGCATTTTCTTCATTTCCTTCGTTATTTTCTTCTGACTTTTGATATAGCTTATTATAGTCAACATCTGCTTTGAAACTGTAAGGTTTTAAAGAGTAACTGTAATATAAGTATTACTATACACTAATATATAAATAATAAAATATACATTACCCGCTGTTTTTGTCAGCGTAGTACTTGACGGTTCGTTTATATCCGTCTGGTTGAATAAGCCAATATTTTCCATTTACTTCGTCACCATGTCGCGTTTCATGGTGTCCTTTGAAGTCATGAGTGTGAGGGTCAGCAACTTCATACTTAAATTCATAAGAGGGATACGCCCAAGCCTATGTGAAATTTTATTTTGTGTTAATATACACTTTTATTATTGATTAAGTATTTTAGAATATGAAATAAATGTTAATTGATACAAATGTGAATAAAACTTACGTATACCTCATGATGCTCAGGCTTTTGAGGTTCAACGTGTGAAAGCTTTTCATAATTTTCAATTATTACAGATTGTTTTGATATAGGAGCTCTGGCATCACTTAGCGCCAAAAGCGCCATGCCCAAAAATGTCATAATCTGAAAATAATGTTTATAATAATATAACAAAATATAAAACTAAGAATTGATTAACAAAAAACGGATTATATCTATATCTTATACCTTCCAAACCATCGCCTTTATTTTCGTTCAATAGGAGATGCAAACTTAACTAATATCACGCTATCTCGTGTATTTATATACACATATTGCTATGAATTTTAATCTTCTGTTTCCTACAAGAAACCAATACAGTAGCAATTATACGGTTTCACAGCTCAACTATTAATTAGGGCGTGTTCGAATATAAATTTTTATTTTGTATGAAATAAATAGAATGACGGCCAACCTCATCATATTATAATAATATTATAATATTCTTATATGACAAAATAAAATTACAATATAACAAAATGCAATGGTCGAATTATTTGTAATCGGCCTACAAAGGTATTTAATTACGATTTATCATAATCAATGTCTTCCTATTGTATAAATCTTTATGGGTAATTATCTAAATAGCTATATCGATAGCTAAGCTACATTGTAGTGGTACTATTAAATTAGTTTTATATCAATTTACTATTAATAGTTAATATATTTTTGATACATTTCTTAAATATCAAAAAAATATTTGTGTTTAAAAATCAAATGCTTAGCATTATTTTTCATTTTTACACTGTTTTCCCCCTATAGCTGGGTAGACAGAGACATCCTATTGATAATATATTCCGTTCTTTCTAACTTTTTGGTCAATTTTCGAGATGTTGATTGTTTAGTGGCGGAACTTGAAGGCGCTTCATCTATCAAAATAAGAATATGAAAATAATTTAAATATTGCTTACATTTTCATTTCAGTGGGTATTGAACCCATAACCGTCGGGCTTACAGTAGGATCATTTCCTACTTCACCACGACGGCTTTTAGTTCTTATCTTTGTACATTTTTTTTCTATATTTGCAATAAACACATATATACATAGCCAAAATTAATTATTGGCTATTGAACCAGAAGACAGAAACAAAACAATATGCATATTTAAGCACATTAGGAGTTTTGAATCAAGAGTGACCGAAAGTCAAGACAAGTTATGTTCACAGCGCGGTTGCTTAACACAATATCCCATAAAATATTTTGGTTTACCACAATCGAGTAAACATTTATTTAAATACTAGCGGCAACCACGCAACCTCGTCTACTTCTTTTGTCCGGCTGGTATAAATGTCAAGACCGATGCGATCGAATCTCGAGATTGTGTGTAGGTTTTAATATCTAATATTTAGACCTACGGTCCCTTGAAACATAGAAAAAATCAAGCTTCTAAGTTAACGCAGTCAAAAGATACGGGCATTTATTAATCAAATTTGTTGCAATTTGTTTGAGACTCTCTGTAATCAAAACCTATACTTCCCATGGATGTAAAGTTATGAAATTCGGCACGAAGTAACAATCTACAATACAAATAAGGGAAAAAATCGAAAAATAAAAAAATATCATAGATAATCATAGACTAAAAATAATTACAAATTTAAGTTTGTCAGATATACAAAAATCTTAAATTGTTTTTCTGTTTTTTATTACCGTGTTAATAACTTTATCCCTTATTTTGATTTTGATAAACACTATTATTTTCAAATCACAGACCGAAACTTCAATTTATTTATCATCGGCAAAATGAAGACGGTACAAATAAGGTATACGTCATTGATGTTGGTTCTGTATCCTTTTCGGTCCAGAAGTTTGAAAATATCCTCCTATGCCTCCGTACAATTTCGGACAAATAACATCTCTCTGTCTCATGCCTCTAATCTTTAATCGGACCGACGCGACGTAGTGGTGTTTTCGTACGTCGTATACACATGAGGATATCTGGAGATATTTTCCAGGCTGGGTGTCATGTCCAGACGTTAACTTTGAATAGATATGTTAGTGAAAATGTTTTTTTATTTCTCACGGTTAATCAATTGTTATTAAAATGTCAATGACTTAGAGATCTAGTTATATAACGGCTGACGTCTTCTGACTCATCTTTCGTATCTGTTCCATTAGTTGGAGTGTCCCGTCTACCTTAACTGTTCTCAAGGGGATGGTTTTATAATTCGAGTTGAAAACTCTCGGGGTTTTTGGATTTGGCTGAGACCATGGAAAACCTGAACACAATGGTCACGGATCTCCGTAAAGTTTTTTAAAGAGCAGGTTTCAAAATAAACATGGGCAAAATTAAAATAATGATGAATGGTCATGTGTACCTACTTCAGTAGGTATTAGGAACACTAGCCTCGATATTGTTGACCATTACATATGTACACATATCTGGAACAACCAGCCCAGCTAGATAAATCCAACTTCAAGAAAGAGGTCTCTCGTCGAATCCGGCTTGGATGTACATCGCTTGGCAAGTTACGGCAGATCTTCGTGTCCCAATTTCTGATTGCCTCAAGACGAAATTTTTTAACAAGTAAGTGCTGCCAGTGATGATTACGTGATAAAATCAGAAATGACGATATCCGTAGAAGAACAAAAGCTACCAAACGTATTTTTAATTGCTCGAAGAACATCGAGGAGAAGCGCAGGTCATTGGGGCAGAATGGTTCTCGAATGGCGGCTACGAACTGAACGACGTGTAAATATTCCCTAGAAGACCCCCCCTGGGTCTCCTCCAGGCCAAAAAACTATACACCAAAAAACTTTCATTCAAATCGGTCCAGAAGCCTAAATATGTGCGTGTACAACGAGACAGACAATAGATTTAAAATCATAAATTTTTGTTTTATTAGGTATGTAAAATAATGTTTTTTTTGCTAATATATTCAATGTCACACATTCACATTTTTTACTGTTTTATTATAATATAGATTATTTTCACCAAAGTAATTAAAAAAATAATTTTACTCAATAATCAAATTAAAAATATCTTGAAGTAACTTTTATCATTTTTTTAAGCATTCAAAATTTTATTTTATTAGAAGCCATGCATTAATTATGTCACAACTTAAGTCAGCGGAGGCTATTTTTTTTATTTTCTTTCCCTTGGCGTGATCGGAGACTTTGTCTAGTTTTTTAACTTTTTATTACAATAATTATTTTTATATGCTTGGTCAGAATGAACAGTCGTGGCTTCTTCGTAATTTTTATTTCAATTATAGTTTCTAAACTTAGTTTGTTTTTATTTATCTGGGCTAGGACTATTTTTAATTGTTTTCTAACAAATATGTATCTTATCTTGTAACATTTTGATTCTAAAATTTTACTTGTTTTACAAGCACCAATTTATTTCTAAAAAAAAATATACTGTAATTGACAAATTGAAGCAACATTTACGAATAAAATATATTAGAAACTTATATAAGCAATTAATAAGAATGTAGGCGTTATAACTGTATTATTATAAAAAACGATTTCATGATCGACCGATTCATTTACAGTAGAACAATGTGCGTATTAATTATTAAATTAAATAATAAATTATTTGTACGTAATTGTTGTGGCCTTTTTGTGTTACAAGTGTACATAGTAGAAAAATTATATTATTAATAATTGCTTAATTACATAGATTTAATTACTTAGTAAGGTATAAAAGTATCACGCCTGCGAATAATCCAAAGCAAATTATGCTAAATACTATTTTATCGGATGAATAATAAACGGTGAAATGAATGAGAGAAAAACTTTATGCACGATTTTTATCCCGTATTAGTATGCCGTGTATCCTGCATAGATTTGTATCCCGCATGCATCTCGCCTCTTGTTTCTATAGGATAGAAGGTTCTCTATGCCTACCCTTCTATAAGCGGGATAAAAAGTAAGTAAGGATTATCACGACGAGATATTTGAATATATGAATTTTGAGTTTTTTTTTTTTGAATTTTGAGTTCATTGTCTTATTTAATTATCCTTCTCATTCATCTTTTAATTCATTCCATTTTAAATCTGAGGCCAGTCGTGGCGCAGCGGCAACAAGTGTTACTGTAAAATCGACTGGTGGTGGGTTCGATCCCCACTCGAAGAAATGAAATATTTATTTACATTTATATTTTCATTTCATCGCTCTAGTGTCGAGGCACCTGAGCGCGGCTTTGAGTTCTGCCAATCAACACGCAATCCCTCAAGAACTCGGCTGAAAGTGTGGGACGGAGTGTCCTTTAGCCTGCTGTGTGCGGGATAGATGACACTCCGTTCGTGAAGCTAATTTATTTTATTTTATTTACTTAAATCTGGCATACTCTAGAATTAAAAAAAAAATACGGACATATGCGTGTTTATTATTCATTCTATATAATCGTATATAGTATAACTTACTTTATGATATTGATAAGCTACTCCGAACTCTAGTTTCCGCTTGAATTAGAGACATCGCGTGTTGAGTGCACTCAACGCCGCGTCATACAATCATACATAAGCCATAATATATTATAGTAATTAAAAGTAAATAAAAAAATATTTTAATTTAATAGCGCTATTTTTATTTTTCATTTCAATGTACAGTGCTTAATAAGTAAGAGCAATGGTCCGTTCAGTCTTTCAGCGGAAAAAATGTTTATTTTTTTTTTATCAAATATGATGTTCCAGATGGATATGGTGATGTGGTGATGAGTGATGGACAACAGCATTAAACCTAAAACGAATATAATATGTCAGTTAAAATCGTGATCTATTGCAAATATTATCTCTTGCGCATTATGGAAGGTCGCAGAGAAATTGAAGCACGTATTTGAATTCATATTAATAATTATATTTAATTTCAAGTCATCGTAATATTTAACTCACTGTAGTAAAATTCCACCAGCCAGTCGTGGCGCAACGGCACGAAGTGTGACTGTAAAACCGACTGGTTTTGGGTTCGACTTCCACTCGAGGAGATGAAATATTTACTTAAATGTATATTTCCATTTGTTCGCTCTGGTATCGAGGAAAAGCGCGGCGTTGAGTTCTGCCACTCAACATGCAATTCCTCCAAAATTCGGCAGAAAGTGGGGAACAGAGTGCCTCAACACTAGCTTCCCTCTGCCTACTCTGCTGTGGAGCTGAAGCGTGAAGCTGATTTGATTTGAATTGATTTGATTTGATTTGTAGTAAAATTTGTCCGTACAATAATATTATATTTTATATTAATTACTAGCGACAGGCAACTATTAATTACTACTGACAGGGCAAGTATGGATTATGATGTACTCAATAAATTAAATAAAGTTTTCCTACCCGGTGTGATCATCAGCTTTATATTCCACTTTCCGGAAGCGACCGTCGGGCTCGACTAACTCATACCCCCCATGGACGACGTCGCCATGACGATGCTCATGTTGTGATTTCACATCGCCTGTATGTTGGTCGTGAACTGAATACGAGAATTTATACTCTGGAAACGACTGAAAAAAAAGCAATACGTTAAAAAATATCTTAATATTTACAAAATATTTTTATTTTAAAAGAATAGCAGTAAATGTGCTAGTGGGCTAAATTTGGCGTTCTCTAACCGAATAAAAATCTGTGTTTGGTAAACTTTACTGTTACTAGAAATAAGCTTTACCGGTGTATGAACATTGAGATAATTCTCATTAAGGTATATTTTTTTTTGGTTGCGCCTTATACTGCAATATAGTGAAATTGGTCACCCAGTGAAGATTCTATAGTCAGGATTGTAGGTCAACGGAAAGTACAATTTATAAAATAAACGTCCAAGGCTTATTCTGATTCTTCTTTTTGTGATACAGAACCCTAAAAATATTGTAATCGCTTGTACAACATTTTTCATAAAAAAATTACTATATAACATAATGTAAAAACATTAATATGCAATATTAGATTTAAATATTTTGTACTTTCATTATAAAAAATGTATGAAGTTATGTTATTTTATAATTATGCAAATGAAAAAAAAAAGAAATGTTGTATGAATGTGTTGATGAGGAAGTAGGTTTTTTTATCATAAGCAGTCTAGAGGGTGCTGAAAGATTTTTAAATCCGGTGTAACGGTTAGTTAAACATTTGAACAGTATTGACAGGGCTAGTTTGCTGTTCATTCGTGCATTAACGTTATACTCCTAGTTATACGTTATTTGTACACTGAAATATTGATATATTATACGAGTATGTACATAAGTTAATAAATTTAGCATTAGTAAACTATTATATAATTCTATTTCAAGTGTCTTCTACAACGCCAAGTTGCCAAAAGAAGTTTGGAAATATTAGTAACTAGCAGCCAGCTCGCGGCTTTGCCCGCTTGAATTACATGATTATTTATTTAAGAAATATATATATTACAAACAGCCTTAATTATTAATTAATTGATTTGGATAAGTACTCACGATATTATTTGTAAAATAACTTATATTAGCTCCTGTATAGTTTTTAAATTAGTAACATTATTAGTTAAATATATAATTGGTATACAGAATATACATTGAAAGCACGTTTTTAGGCATTTTTATATAATCTATAAAATAATCAACATTTCCGGGCAAGTTCAAGTCGTACTCATGCCCCGAGAGTTTTCGTACCAGTTTCATGAATAGAGATACACCAAAAGAATAACTAATTAAGTTGTCATTTTGTATCAATTTAAGTACAGATTAAAATTTGTACTTAATGGTTTTTTCTATGACACAAATACAAATAAGTAGTCAATTTTTGAAGAATAATTTTGGAATTTTCCTTTATACGTGCCGTAAGTTTTAACTTCTTAACAAATTTCGAAATTGTATATCAATGGGAAGTACCCTATAGTTATGATAGAAAATGCGACAAAAAACAAAGCATAAACTCTCATATTTCATCGTCATTTGATTGCGATGATTTAGAAGATAGATTTT
>DWQW01003419.1:0-22745 GCA_018249695.1 Heliconius erato demophoon
GAGTTCAAAGGTCAACATAGTCGTGTCCAACGGTTCACTATTGAACAAAGAACTTTTAGATTTGCGTATATCACTTCAAACACTTAATTTACACGATTTTTTTCCGCACATTGTTAACCAGTTTTTTCATTTAGTGATATAGTTTAAATTAGCACAAATTTTCACTAAAATATGCACTTATTGTATTTTTAAACCACAAATTTTAACGGAGCTTCTTTAAACGTGTGTACATTCTCCGGACGCGCGGAGGGGGAATTGAAATATATACAATTAAAGCATTATCAAATCATATTTCTACATATAAATGCATGAGTAAGTACAGTTACCCTATTTTTATTTTTAACTTCATACATCTCACGCATATAGAAGAGTAGGAGATTGTCATGATACAACATGACAAGATACGTTGTACTTCACTTTTCAAGCTACTGCGATACAATTGACTGATGGAACTTGAATAAAATATTGATTTTAAACTTCAGTCGAGCTTCAAACAATCATATAAGAAAAGATGCCATTTTTTATTTATTTGATATAACGACTTCAAAAAAACACTTGAATGAATGTGGTGCTGTTGGAAAAACATAATATTTGAGTATATTTGAAATTTAGGCTTTTAGCCTTTATCCAGCTTCATACTGTATCCCGCACACAGCAGGGTAGGCAGAGGGGACCTATATTAAGACACTCCGTTTCCCACTTTCTGCCGACTTCTGGAGGCATTGGGTGTTAAGTGGCAGAATTCAACGACGCGCTTTGCCTTTACACCAGAGCGAAGAAATGGAAATATAAATTTAAGTAAATATTTCATCTCCTCGAGTGGGGATCGAACCCACAATCAGTCGGTTTTACAGTCACACTTTGTGCCCCTGCGCCACGACTGGCTTCAGTCTTTATATTTTTAAAATTTAACTAAGATTCATAATAGAAATGATAATTTAGATTTAAATCAAGTAGATATATTCTAACTTATATAATAGTTAGATTTTCATCCAAAGGAATACAGTAGTTTCTCAGATATGGAAACCTACGCAACTTAACGACAGATATTTGAATGTCTGTATACATACCTACCGCACATACATATATGAAAATGGTTTCACTAATCTTTATATCTATATAAAAGATTCAGAGAAATCAAATTAATTATCTTCAATTAAAAATTAAAACTAATATTATCAATATTTGATATTTTAAGATTATCAAATGTTATTTATCGAAACTATCTCGACGTCGGATCTTTTCTTATGAAATTATTTATTTTCATCAGATTAGATGCAAATGATTGCTTTGAAATAACAACTTTTAAAATGTACAGTACTTTAAAAGTGTAGTGATATATCATATTATAGTGACAGAACAAGACAATATAACGATGGAATGATTTTATCTGTTAATAAGTTAATACATAGATAGACGCCAGTCGTGACGCAGGGGCACAAAATGAGACTTTAACGCGACTGGCTGTGGGTTCGATCCCCAATCAAGGAAATTAAATATTTATTTAAATATATATTTACAGCGTAAAGCTGCTATGCACTCTTCCGTTATTGATTGACTGACAGACAACGAACAAACGGAACTACTGGTTATGGTATGGTATGTCTGTAGATAGGTTTGGAAGTATAGGGGAGCACTAAGGGTAGATTTTTTAAATTATTATCGGAACGAAAATGAACGGGCTATTCCATTTCACATCAGAAACTCCATACAAACCAAAACAATGTAAACAAAACGGTAAGGCATATAACATACTCTCTAACCCACCAACGCTAACGCTGTAAAGACCATCGCAGGTCAAGAGCAGTTTTACCACATCACAAAAAAAGACACTCCAGATCACTAATATATGAATCTATAATGAAATTAAATGTTTAATATTTTTGTTTCCTGGCTCTGGTGAGCCGTTGAGTTGAGTTCGGCCACTCATTACACAATGCTTCCCGAATTCAGCGGAGATTGAGAAACGGATGTGTCTTAATAGAAACGGAGTGTCTGAACACTAGTTTTGCTCTGCCTTTCTTGTGTGCCGGATACAGCGTGAAACTAAAAAAAGTTATTATATGTAAGGTGTGTACATATATCATATGGTTTATTGTATTATTAGGTATTATTGTAATGGTTGAGTTCCATCCCCTAAGGATTAAAATAAATCAAATTGATATTATTTCCATCTCTCAACTCTGGTAAAACCAAATGTGGCATTATATTCTACTTTTCAACACATATTCATTGTCACACACAGGTAACTACACAAAGCGCGGCGTTGAGTTTTGCTATTCAACACGCAATGTATCAGAAATTGGGTAGTGTCCCCACACACTGACAACGGAGTACCTTAACACAAGGTTCCCTCTGCCTATTCTGCAATATGCGGGATACAGCGTGAACCTAAAATATAATAAATAAATAAATAAACATATATGTATGGATGTGGTCGTAAAGTAAGCTCTGTATGGCCAGGTTTATAGGTAATTATGGAAATTATAGTCGACATTTCGTTGCTCTCGCGTCGTGGGATGCTGTAAAGGGTGATCTCATTGCAAATAAGAAGATTTGGGTGTAAGACGCTTGTAATGGAATGGTATGTGAATATTTTTCTTTAAAAATGAATTAGGAGGGTGTTTGATTGTAAACGCGATGGTTATAGGTTCGATTTCACCACTCAACATGTAATGTCTCGAAAACTGGGCGGAAACTGGAGAACCTAGAGTCTTAGAACTTGGTTTTCTCTGGCTATGGTGCGGCAAAAAAGTACGAGTGTTAAGACACTCCGTTCTTCATATTCCCTCGAAATGATTCCGTCGTTGCGTGTTGAGTGGCGGAACTCAAGGACGCGCTTTACCTCGACATCAGAGCGAAGAAATGAAAATATACATTTAAATAAATATTTCAATTTTCAAGTGAGGATTGAACCAACCCGTTGCATTTATAGTCTCACACTTGTGCCCCTGCACCACGACTGGCCTCATCAATTTAAAGGAAAGAAATCTTAAATTCCAAGACATTCTTAAATATTACCCAAAACTACCAATAGAGCCCATCAAGCATCATATGAATCTGTGACTAATAAATATCTTTTCAAATCCTCTAATACCAACAAAAATTTTACATATTCTTATTAATTAAAATCATATTTATACAAATATATTAGTTGTTCCAAAATAAAAGAAAAATGTTTAGTGACCAATTCTCACCAATACTAGATGATAGTATAAAAAACCACAATCGTAAAAACAGCGCTCTCTCACTTTGTGTCACCTATCGATACATTGGAAATTGTTACAATTTATGAGAGACAGCGATTTTAATATAATTTTTTACTTCATACATCTTAGACATATTGAGGCCAGTCGTGGCGCAGAGGCACAAAGTGTGACTGTAATCGCGACTGGTTGTGGGTCCGATGCCCTCTCGAGGAAATAAAATGTTTATTTAAATTTATATTTCCATGTCTTTGCTCTGATGTAGAGGTAAAGCGCGGCGTTGAGTTCTACCACTCAGCACGCATTGCCTCCAGAATTCCGTGGAAAGTGGGGAATGGAGTAAAATATAGCGGGGTAAATAGAGAGTACTTAGTATTAAGACCTCAAATTCAGCTTTGGTGGGCGGAATTTTACGTCGAGCTGCCTCTAAGTATATATATGTATTTCTTAAAGTGATCACAATCATCACTAAACAATAATTACATTTTCAGCTTCACGCTGTATCCCGCATACAGCAGGGTAGGCAGCGGGAACCTAGTGTTAAGACACACCATTCCCCACTCTCTGCCGACTAAAGACATTTTCTCTTGATATAATACGAACATAGCTTATATATTTGCTATTTCTTATTGAAAAAAATACCAAACTAAGATTATAAACATCTTTGTAAATACCTATCTGCAAAATATAAGTATTATAAGCAAGAAATCTTAGAAGATGTAATCACAATAGACGTAGTCGCAATAATTATTTATTTAATTAGTTCAAATTTTAATAAAAAACATCATAATATAAAAAAATCTTTAAAAAATATAAAATCGCTTTGTTCAAGTGCCTTGCACTAAGCACAGATGGCCCCTCTAAGTTAACATTTTACGATAGAATTAAGGTGACACAATATTGGGTTGTTCTTCGAATCTGTAATTGAATACTAGGTTTTGTCATTCCGCTAGGATTACTAGGATCTTTTGATCTTGTAATATTATTGAGAATAGAATAGATATAGATATTACCAAAATATGTTTTTAACATGTAGTTTTGCACTATTTTATTCTTAGAAGCTGTATTTTTTCGTTTGCTTCATATGGAAAAGTAGGTAAGGGAACCTACTCTCCCACGCATCGCACAATAAGACTGTGTGGTAGACTTCAAAGCCGTGCTTTATTTGTCTTGTTATCGGGGCAAAGAAATGAAAAAAACTGCCTACTCTGCTGTCTGCGGATTACCGTGTGAAGCTAATATTTTTATTTTAATACAACATAATTAATGCCGTTGTGGCGCAAAAGTACAAGCTTCTAACTGGAAGTCCGCAGGATAAGGGTTCGATTCCTACTCAAAAGAATGAAATATTTAATATTTTCATTTGTTAGCTCTAGTAAGGAGGCAAACCGCGGCGTTGATTTTCCTCATTCCACACTTATCACACCTCATTCCTCAGGAATTCAATGCAAAGTGGGTAACGGAAGTGTCGCATTGGGAACGCAGTGCCATAATAGTGCCAGTCTCCTAAAAAAAATATTCTTTTAATGGGAAATCGAACTGACAACCATCGTGTTAAAATTTAAGACACGGTTCTACTGTACCACGATGTAATTTATGTGTTATTTTTATATATTTTCATACATTATAATATAAAGTATGGCCCTAGAAGTAATTTGGCGGAGTTATAGTTGACTTCAGTAATAAAATGGGTATCGAACCCACACCCGGGGGCATCATGCGACGTATGTAATTTACGTCCGTCTGTCACTCACATATTAGCTGGTAGGGGTGGCGATTGTGTTTTTTTTTGCTTTTTTGTTTGAATATATTTTTTTTGAGTTTTGTGAGATAATTAAACAATGAGACCGTTGGGACACAGCTTCTGACTGATGTGGTAAGATACTTCCGTTCTCCACTCTCTGCTAAATTCTGCTGGCACAGCGTGTTAAGTAGCGGAACTTAAGGCCTCGCTTCGCCTCGTTACCAGTAAATGAAAATATTAAATATTGCATTTAATATTTTCATATGCAATATTATCATTTCACCGAGCGGGAATCGATTTCGTGTTTGTAGTCGTATGCTTGCGCCCATGCATCACAACTCTCCTCTTTAACTTTTGTATATTTTTATTTATGCTATTTTTTGCTTTAATCGTTTTTCTTTTTAGGGTCTCGTGAAATGTTCAAGACTATGGTCCCTAGACAAAGAATAATTTTTCAAATTTTATACGATACACTTCTCGTTGAACTACAATGGTCGAATTCGAATTGCACTCAATTGTTTTTTTTTAACTTTATTTTTAAATATTTTTAAAGTGTTATTCCACACTTTTTATACGTTTTCTAATTAAATATTTTGTAACTTTAACCACCATCACTCCAAAAAAAAACATTATAATATTATTTTCATGCCCTCGCACAACCTTGTCCGATGTTTACGTTTCACCTTACCTCTTCCTTTATTTATCAGAATTCAGCATCTACATTCAGAATACGTAACTACACCGCGTTGCTCTCCGCAAATATTGCGAGTCAAATATTTAGGAAAAATTAATGGATTTCACTTGAATTAGGTAGCGAGTTCAAATTCAATATAGATATATAATAATATAAGAGGCAGCCGTGGCGCAATAGCACAAACATGTGACTGTATACGCAATACTTGGGGCTCAATCCTTAATCCAAGGTTATAAAAGTTATTTAAAGCTATTCTCATTTCCCCGGCTTCGATTGACGAAGCGCAGTGTTTAGTTCTATCAACGCACAATGTCTCGAAAATTGGGCCATACTAATACTATGAAGCTGTAGAGTTTGTTTGTTCGAACAATCTAATCTCAAGTACTATTGGTTCTAATTTAAATGTTTTTTGTATGCTCTATTACATCATGATAATAAATTTAATATAACTCAATATACCTACGGTCAGAGCAGTTACGGTTATAACATAAATTCATTTTTTTTAGTTTCACCTGTCTCTCCGGCATAAAGCAGCGGTAGGCAGAAGGAACTAGTGTTAACATAGTCCTTTCCCTATATTACGCTGAATTTTTGAGACATGCGTATTGAATAGCGGAACTCATCGCCGCACTTTGTCTCGCTACCATAGCGAAGAAATGAAAAAAATAAATATTTCTATCCTATAGCCATGTGAAACCGTATTGTGCGCCTCAATTTGTTATCTAGTGCGACTATAACCACACTATATACTTCAAAAAGATCGTGTTTAGTTTAAAAACGTTGCATCAAAGATTATGAAAATAAAGAAAAACGTCCCCCAAATTAAATTCGAACCTAGAACTAACCTATTCAATCAAACTTAGCTCAGCGTCAAGAAAAATACCGAAAAACCATATAAATGCTATAATATAATAAAATAAACTAACAATTTCACTCTGCCCGTACGTAACTCGAGTAATACTCGTGGGGGCCGTAAAGACCCCTAAGACCCTTTAGGTGTATCTAGAATTTAGTTTGTGGTACGTGAATCAGTGGGTATCTAAAATCGTGTATCACAAGTTCAAATCTACGAGAAAAAATATGTAGATATTACATTTTGTAAGTGATTTTTTTAAAGATGCCGGTCTTATCTTAATACTTTATAAATGACCTAGGTTTTCTAGATATATACAGAGATTTTCATACATATTAACATACCTACCCTACCTGCGGCAGTGCGTCCATATCGATACTACTTAGGTACCTTCAAAATGCGCCTCTATCTTCACCATAAAGGCCAGCAACGCGCCTGTAGTTCCTCTGGTGTTACATGGGGTCGTGAGTAGCGGTGATCACTCAGCATTGGGTGACCTGTCCAACCGATTTCCTTGTCTTTTCTATAAAAAAATGTAAGAGGCTGTCGTGATGCATGCGCACAAGTGTATGTGTGTCGTGTAAACGTCACTAACCAGCAAACAACAGGGTAGGCAGAGGAAACCTAGTGTTAAGACACTCCGTCCCCCACTTTCCGCCAAGTTCTGGGGGCATTGCGTGTTGAGTGGCGGAACTCGGACGCCAGAGCGAAGAGATGAAAATATAAATGTAAATGGACGGCCTCAAGGAAATGTAATATTTAATATTTTATTAGTTTCGTTATTAGGCTGTTTTATAGTTTATTTTATTTTTTCAAATGATGTTTAAATATTATGGTCGACACCAGAGCGAAGAAATGGAAATATAAATTTAATTTAAATAAAATAATATTTAAACATCATTTGAAAAAATAAAATAAACTATAAAACAGCCTAATAACGAAACTAATAAAATATTAAATATTACATTTCCTTGAGGCCTCGACAGGTTAAGCGCGGCGTTGAGCTCTGCCACTGAACACGCAATGCCTCAGAATTCGGCAGAAAGTGGGAAACAGTGTGACTTAACACTTGGTTCCCTCTGCCTACCCTGCTGTGTGCGGGATACAGCGTGAAGCTGATTTATTTATTTATGTTTAAATATTAATAGATAATTTACTTTCAATAATAGTAAATTTTACATTTTTAATGGGAATCGAACCCAAGACCCGCGATATGGTCTTTTAATGTCTTCCCTAACATATCGTGTCTAACACCAATAAAACAAATTTAAGTGGTAACGGTGGGTGAATAAAAGAGCAAGTTTTGGGTTAAACAGTTTATTATATGTTTAGTATCGCCGTACTTCAAATACAACGTACTATAAAATGCAATAAGAGTAGACATGTGGGAACTTTATATAAGGTAGAGTGTTCCGTCTAAAAATATATATTTTTGCGCTCTGCCGTACAGAAGGGAAAAATGAATGATTTTTTTCGTTCTGGTAACAAGACATAATAAGAAAGTCTTCTTGATACTTATTTATAAAACGTATAAAAATTTTAACGTAGCGGGATTCGAACCCGTGCCTCCTGTCTACGTTCAAACTTTTATACATTTTCTAAATAAGTATTTTTATTTCCTAAGTGTGGATTAATACTTTAAAAAATGTAAAAAATTATAGCTTATAGAAGGTTGCTATAAGCAGGATACAGTGTGAAGCTAAAAATCAATTTATTATCTTAATCTATTTACTGTATTGGTTGGGTAATGTTAACACACTCCTTTCTTAATTTTACGCCTTTAAGACAGTGTTGGTTGTAGAATTAAATTTAACGCCGTGATTTGGTGATTATAAAACATTATAACATTTATAAAGAAAACATTAATACTTAATACATAAATTAAGAGTAATTATGATATTAAGACTAACATATTAACATTAAAGTAATCGACGCAATCGTGGCAATGAGGCGTCCGACGATGATTTATTGATTATTTTTCATATATGGGTTCCGATATTCAACAGGAATTCAAAGAACGAGGTGTCTTAACATTAGGTTCCTTCTGTCTACTTTGGTGTGTGCGGGATACAGCGTGCTACTAATTTAAAAATAAATATTCCTATACTTTACGGATCTCTAAACAAAACGAGCATCACTCTAGGAAATTGAGAGTAAGGTAGCAACATTACAGCGCAATAAAAATCGCAATATAATATATAAAACATGCTATATAAAATATTTGGTGCTGTCGTGGCGCAGTAGGAGTCTCAATATAGAGGTTACGACAGTGAGTTCGATTCCCACTTGGAGGAATGAAATTATCTTTAAATTATACTGCCTCTTTAGCTTAGTCGTGATACAACAATACAAGCTGTATTCGCGACAGGTTATGGGTTCGATTCCCACTCGAGGAAATGAAATATTTAATGTTTTTATTTTCTTCGCTCTGGAACGGAGCGAAACGCTACGTTAAGTTTCGCCACTCAATACGCAATGCCTCCAAAATGTGGCGGAAAGTGGAAAACGGAAGTGTCTTATTGGGAACTGAGTGTCTTAACACTGTCTAATTTACTATGCGCAGGTTACAGCGTGATGTCCAAAAAATTTCCGGTTTGGTGTCGTTGAGTTCCACCTCGATGCGATTCCATAAGCGATGTTTCGAATAATGGGGAACGGAGCGTCCTCCCCATGAAATAATTGATATAACTAATGCCGTCTACATGAAGCGACGGTTGTACGTTCTTTACTCGGATTTTCGGTATGCTAGGACAAAGCACGTCATTGGGTTCCACTGGGATAAGTCACTGAATCATTTACAGAAAAATTACTTGACTCAACCTATAGATTTCTTTGTTGCCCGTCTGTCTATCTGTCCGCCTGCCTAGATAATTTTTCTCAAGAACACGTGGGCGTGATAAGCTGAAATTAATATCAAATATCCAAGTCTAGAGTCCCTTGAAGCAAAGAAAACCTTAAGCTTCTAAGTCAACGCAACCGCAAATCTAGAGATAATTAAAGTCGCATTTTGTATGAAAATTACAGCGTAATGAAAACGTAGGATGACTCCCGCAGACAACTATGAATTTTGGCTAGAAATGCAAACTTAAGTACGGGGTAAAATAAGAAGAAAAAATAAAACTGGAAATTTATAGGTAGATCACAAACGCTCCATTATAAATATATATTTGTAGTTGAAGAAAATTTAAGCTTATCGAGTTCTATAAGTTATACTTCCCATTGGACTAATACCATAAAATTGATACGGAACCATCAATGGGAGAGTCCAATTATGACCTTGAAGGATTTTTATACCAAAAAAGGTGCAAACATAAATATATTTATTACAAAGAAGATTCTTGACACTGACATCTAAAAAATCCGTCAGGTATGTCAGTTAAAAGAATATTTTTGTCATGTGTACATATTTTTATATTTGCTTAGTATGGGAGTAGGGCGTAAAAGGTAAATCTCTTTATTATATAAAAACTAGTATACTGGTCACGGCTTCACCTATTTGGAATAGATACCTATATCCGTTTATATTAAAGGAAAATAATAATAAAATAATGGAGGACAGAAGTACCTTAATGAGTATCAAGTGTATAATTAACACTAGGTTCCCAGGTTCCCTCTGCCTACCCTGCTATGTGCAGTATACTGCGTGAAGCTAATAAGAAGCCCACAAACGTCGCGCTTACACAATCAAATACTGTGCCGCTACACTACCACGGCCTCTTAAGAATTTAAGCGTTAAGAATTGTAAGCTACCGACCAAATAAAGAGTAGCCCATTTTGCCGAAAAGTATAAAGAATCTATGACGGTTTTATTAAATACATTTTTTTAATTTTCCTAAGGTTGTTGTACAAAATGCGACGTTTAACTCCGCCTCTTAATGAAAAATATGTCGAAAGGAAGAATAAATTGCTAAATTTTTCAAGTCCTCTCCTAGATATCATTTTAATAGTATTTTTTTAATGTTTCAGCCATAATAAAAAATCTGACAAAGAGACCCAGTCACCAGTGCTGAAGATCTTCAAAGATATAATGCAGAAAGAGAAAACGTAAGAGATTTAGTTTTTTAAGAAAGTACGTAATAACAAAAACATTTTTAGGGCAAATTACGTACCATAAACATTTTGAAGTCGTGTCGCAGGAGAACAAGCGACCGACTGTAAACGCGAAAGAGTGTGGGTTCGATTACCAATCGAGGAAATTAAATATCTAGGCATTGAGTTGCTCCACTCTCGGAAATTCAAGCGGAACACGGAGAATGCACTGTCCTAACATTAGGTTCCCTCTGCCTAACCTGCCATGTATGGGATACAGCGTGAAGGTAATCAGAATATTTAAACTACTTTCGTTATTTCATATCCAAACGACTCTGGTTAAATTACAAGTGTTGCCATTTTTTTTATTATCGACGATGGTGCCTTTATATTAATTTCATAATACACAATAATAAAAAATATGTATTTTTTGAATTTGAATAAAATACCAGGTATTAATTTCAGTGATCCAGAAAAAGTTATTCTATTAAAAGACAAAAAGCAGAAAGAGAAGCGGAGAAAATCATATTCTGAATCGCGTTCTAAATCAGATCAAGTGAATATAATCTTTATATTAATTAGATCTTTGATTTTTGTAATTATTACACATTTAGAATTAAACTCCTTAACTTGATTAATAACGTATATTTAGTGTTATACATTTTAGGAAACCCAACGTTTCTAACACTTTACAGTAGTTCGTGATTAGAAACGTTTCCAGGTCGTCGGGTGGCGTAGGAGCACAAGCATGCGACTGTAAGCGCGACGGTTGTGGATTTGATCCCCGATTAGAGAGAATATTTTTATTTGAAAATAGCCGCTAACCCGCTCGCAGCTTCACTTGCTTATTGCATAATAAAAATAATAAAAAAAAAATAGCAAATAAATTTGTTGAACTAAATATTTTAAACTGATATATTATTTTTTATTTTTTATTTATATACATTTCTTTAAAAGTAAATCAAATATCAATTCTATAGTAAACGTATACGGGATGAAACGCATCCTGTCTGTATTCTATCTATCTGTGTGCACTTAGTTGAGTGCGTTTGAGAAAAGATTTGTCGAATTTTGTTTAAACATATGTATATGAGAGTTTTACTAGACTTCAAGGTATTGAACGTCTGGATGAATCCGTCATTTTTTTAGCTTCACGCTGTATGTAAAACCTTGAATTATGACACTCCGTTCCCATTAAGACACTTCCGTTCCCTACTTTCGGCCGAATTCTAGAGGCATTGCGTGTTAAGTGTTAGAACTTAGAAACGCGTCTTGCCTCGTTCTGTAGTAACGAAGAAATAAAAATATTCAATCTTTCATTTTCACGAATGGAATTGAGCCCACAACCGTCACGTTTATAATCGCACGCTTGTGCCTCTGCGCCACCAACTGACCTTAATCCCATGCTTATGTAGAAGTTCCGAACAGATGATTTCTTATTGTATAACTTTTTCCTGCGACTTCGCTCTCGTGGTAAAATGGGAATAAATAAGAGTTGTGTATGTCACATAACACATTCTTAGTGTCTAAGTTAAAGGGAAGCTACTGTAAAGTCTCTCCTTTCTCTGCTTTCCGTCTAATTTTTGAGATATTGCGTGCTGAGTAGCAAAACTCAATACCGTGCTTTATCTTGATACCAGAAATTTTCACACTATCAAATTATTTATTTTTTAGAAATCCTACGATTCGAGTAGTACAGACATATACAGAACGAGACAAACTAAGATTACTGTACAGGATATACAGGAGGACAGAAACGAGGGGCTGGATAGGACTATAGGGAAAGTTAGTGTTTGATAATATTAAAAGTAACATTTTAAAGCTAGCAAATAGGTAATTGCTGTATAATTTGTGTAAAATACGGCGTTAAGTTCCACCACTAAACACGTAATGTCTCTTGGGTAGAATGTGGAGAACGGAGGGAGGGCTACATTTTTTCAAAAAATATAATTTATCGAAAGAGCTATTTTCATTTTCTAGCTCTGGTAACAAGATAAAGAGGGCGCGTTAAGTTCGGCCCCTCGACACGCAATATCTTAATAATTGGGGAGAAAATGGGGACGGAGTGTTTTAACACTAGGTTCTCTCTGATTATCTTGCTATATTCAGGATACAACGTGAAGCTAAAAAAAGGAAGGCTGATGCATTACTCCATTTTCCAAATGTATGTCTTTCTAGAATTATTGCATGTTAGGCTTTGGATGAACTAACCACTCCAAGATTTATTTGCAATTTAACAAAGAACTTGATGCTAAACGTTATCGTAAATAGTTTTTATCCATAATGTAGAATAACATTTTTTTTTGTTTATTTGTTATTAATATTAAAAAAAGCGTAGCGTTTGGCGGTCCGTTCTCTCTGACTACCCCGCAAGGGATAAAGCGTGAAGCTAAGTTAAGTTAAGTTAAGTTAATATTAAAAAAAAATCTTAATACTTTCAGCCTTATCAAAATGAAAAAAGAGAAAGTTGGTGGCTTTGGGTACGTATGTTATGTGTTTTTTTTAATTCACGTTCTATTGCTTAGCAGGGAAGGTATAGGTTAAATAGCGTCAAGACATTCCGTTCCCCACGCTCCACCAAATTCAACACGTAATGGCCAAATTTTTTGGCAGAAATCAGATATTGGAGTGTCAGCACTAGGTATTCTCTGTCTACCCTACTAATTGTAGGATCAAGCTGTTTGTTCTGACAGTTAACGCGACAATTGTGGGTTCAATTCCTACCTGGTGGTATAAATTATTTCTATTCACGCTCTTCCCTTATGACCAAACGCGGCGTAGAGTTTCCGCCACTGTGTGTTACATAATATCTCGATAATAAGGTTTATCGTAAATAGATTTTCTCTGCTTATCCTGCCATATGTATAGTGAAACCTGCAACATGTAAAGTGAAACTAAAAAAATATACTCTACTTTACAATCTTAGCAGATTTTCGTTAATCTATGAAATAATACAAATTACAGGGAGATAATCCAAAGAAAAAGAAAACTGATGACACCTGCTCGTGTGTATCTTGCGCGTGAGTGTTTTTTATTCTTATATATATTTTTATATTATTCTATCGAAACATTGTGAAAAAGTATAAATATCTGAACGTAACCGGAATCGAGCCGGCGCCCTTTGGAAGCCGTCCAAACGCTCTGGCCACTACACCGAACGCTGAATATGCTCGTAATGGCTTTGTGGATAGTGGATAGTGGTCGAGGCAGAAAAGATATGCAGCGAGACATAGCAATCGTGTAAACAGCACTTAAATCGATTAAGCTATTTCTGAGATTAGCGTGCACAAACGCACATACAAATATAAAAAAACGTTGTTTTGGGTTCTGTTACTTTCTTCCATGTAGATACAGTTACAATTTTATTTTATATATTTATTATATATTTTTTTTATATATTTCAGGTTAAAGAAGATAATAACGTCTGAATACACATGCATCATTTGCCTACTCCTTCTATTCTCTATTTCGGTTGTGGTGATATTTATTATGGTATTCAAGATACCGGACTCGAGTTGCGATGAAAAGAGTGTACAGATAAAAGAGAAGAGACAGCTTACGGAAAGTTATGGATATCCAATGTATACTGAAAGGTAATGAAATGAACGATTCAAAAGTGTATGAAATCAATGAAAATTAATTAGCATTGCGGGATTTGAACCCGCGCCTCTTGGACACCGTCCAAGATGCATTAAAATATTAAGATTATTAAATCTTCTAATTAGTGTCCTTTTCTAAGGTTTAAAATTTGTGTTTATCTTTGTAGAAATATATGGGATAGTGGAGTTACAAGCAGTATGAATTACAACGATTTACCATCAGGTTAGTAACTACTTAGATAATACAAAATGGGTAATATTAAATATTTTCATTTCTTCGCTCTGGTTTTAAGGTAAAACGTTGCGTTGAGATACGCCACTCAACACGTAGTGTCTCCAGAATTCGGCGGAAAATGGAGAGCGGAGTGTCTTATCACTAGGATTCCTCTACCTACCCTGCTACATGCGGGATACAGCATGAAGCTAAAAAAATCGGTCAAGTGTGCAGCCGAATTTGTATCAGTTTCATGATTGTAGGTCAACGGGAAGTACACTTTGTATAAGTTGAAAAGTTTCAATGGTTGTACTCTTTCTGTATGAAACAAAAGATAAAATAATATATTTTTTTCGATTTTTCCTATAAATAATATATTTTTTTCGATCCTTTCTTTTATTTAGACGGAAAGCACCTATATTTTAGGTTTTAATTACGCTACATATATAAAATGTGCGGCATAAACGGCCGTATTGGCCGATTGCGTTGACTAAGAATTGTGATATATTCTATACTCCAGCCTCCAAGAGACTGCAAACTTATTTGCTATTCAATTCAGCTTGATGAAACCAGTCTTGGCGCAGGGACACCAGCGAGCGAATGTCAACTCCACAGGTTGTGGCATCGATTCACGCTCGGTGATATGATGTTTCATATTTTAGTCCCGCCACTCAGCACGTAATTCTTCCAGAATCCAGGCTGAAAGTGGGGAACGGATGTGTCTATTCAGGGAACCGAGCGTCTAAACATTAAGATCCCAGGTTCCTGCTATGTACGGGATACAGCGTGAAGCTAAAAAAATAAGCTTGATACTTCTACGTGCTCTTAAAAAAAAGATTGCGATAGGCGGACACATAGACGACGAAGTTTTTTTATAAGACTTTGGTTTTTTCTTTTGCGTTATGGAACCCTGTAAAATATATACAATATAACAACAGCTCTTAAACCAGAGCTTAAAACTTAATATTTTCTTTTCAGAATACGTAGGCGCTGAAGTGAAGAGATCGGTAAGTGATAGATTATATATTATTATTCTTTTACTTTCACGCTGTAGCCCTCACATAGGAGGACAAGCAGAAGGTACCTGGGAATCTAGGGTATTTAATATTTTTATTTCTTCGCTTAAACAAAAGACCAAGTGCAATGCAATGTCTCGAAAATTAGGCTTCGCTTGAGGAACCGAGTGTCTTAACATTAGCTTCCCTCTCAAACTAAAAAAAAAAGAAAATCTCTTAGGAAAGAAAAACCGTAATAAATTTTCGAATTGAAACCCCTTTTGGGAGCGCATTTTTCTTTCAAACAAAGTAGTTACTTCTCATTACATGCACTTTAGAGGATATAACTTTATTGTCGGTTACAAAATACCTTTGTCTTACCTCCTGATTTATTGCTTATAGGTAAAGATTGTTTTCAGCTTCACGCTGTATCCCGCATATAGCAAGTAAAGCCGAAAGAACCAAGTGTTTAGGCACTCTGTCTTACATTTTCTTTCCGAATTTCAAGACATTTCAGGATGAAAGGTGGAATGAAAATATTCTATCTACAGATTATGGTTTAAACTCAAAACTATGGGTTTTACAGTATGTGGTGTTTACAGTGTAGTGGTGTTTCTGTATCGCTGCGACACAACGCCCTTATTTTTTACTTTATCCATCTGCAACATATGACAGGGTAGGTAGAAAGGTCCTAGTGTTAATATATTCCGTTCTTCACCTTTTGCATTTATGTATATTTTTTGAAATCGAACTCACAACCATCGCACTACATTCTGATTAGTCTCAAAGAACAGTTCCGTCGCACGCTTGTGCCCCTGCGACATGACTGGCCTCAATATATTTAAGTGTTGTTTCTACTCTGATAAGACAAAACGCGGCGTAGACTCCCACTGACAATATGAAAACAAGTTCTCGTTTCAAAATTGGAAGGTGCGTGGGGAGAACAGTGTCTTAAATATTATTAAAACACTGTATGAATAGGGAACCTTGTGTTTCCCTCCACATCCCCATCTATTTGCGGGATGAAGCGTGAAGCCAAGAACTCACTATCCCTTTGCCGCATTTCGGCTAAATAATTGTACAACTAGGTACCTAATACGCAGCTTTATGAATATTTTTTTTCAGACAGACCGAGCTACAGAGTATAAATTTTAGTTGCCTTTTTTTTCTCATCACAACCGGCCTTTGTTCACTGATGTATTAGTCGGGGTAGAATTTTGAAGTTTTTAATTTTTTTTTATTTTTTGCTTTTTGTTTGTTGTTATTATTGTTTGTGGGTTTTTTTGTAATTGTATACATACATACAAACGTATATCTATTTGTATATAGATGTGTAAAGATTAGTGTGTTTCGTTTTTAATTTAACAATCGATTAGACCAGTGTGCAAAGCGAGAGTGAAAACGCGGCGGTTGTGGATTTGATTTCTACTCAAGGAATTGTTGTGGGAAAGAATTTTTATTAAAGCGCGGCATTGAGTTTCTGCACTCAACACTCAATATCTTAGTCTAATTTGATAGTAGATATGTGGGGAACGGAGTTGTGGGTTCATTTTCCATTCTCATATTTTCCCTGTCTCGTCAATACTAAACGCGGCGTTAAGTTTTTGCTGCATTTTTTTCCTGTTGTCAACATGCAATTTAATGTATTTTAACAGGCGGCGGAGAACGTAGTAACGAGACAATAGAGTCCCTCTGCCTACTTTTATATATATCTACTGTTGAAACTTAAAAAAATCGTTGCGTGTGGCTCTGACACTCGAGGAACTAAAAACGCGACGGTTGTGGGTTCGATTCCTACAAGGGAATGGAATATTTAATATTTTCACTTTCTCGCTCTAGTAACGAGACAAAGCTCGGCGTTAAGTTCCGCCACTCAACATAGTTATATTCACACAGTATCCCACATACTCTCCGTTCCCCTCGTACCGCCCAAATTCTCAACAATGCGTTTTGAGTGGTGTAACTTAACGTCGCCTTTTTTAACATCCGAACGGAATATGAAAACAGAAAGGGCAAGCAAGGTCACGTTCACAGTCGGTCATACTTATAATTTAAATATAGCTTTGTAAATATATTTTTTACATAAATTTGAACCCGCGCTCATCGCGATAAAATACATACCCGGGTGACAATAGAACCTTCGACTACCGTCATTGACAAATAAACCATTAGGTAAAATTTAAAATACAGTCCTAAGGGTAGCTGCGCATTATAAATATTAATATATTGTTCCAATGGGGTTACAAGAATCAATTGAAATGTATACGCTTTTATACAGGATGTGTGAATATCTTTTATTAAAAATTATATTTTTTTAATCTATTTTTAAGCTTTTACACGCATATGACAGAGATAGAGAACCTAGTGTTCAAAACCTAGTGTTCAAACACTCCGTTGCAAAATTATATATAGATTGAATTCATAAATAAAGATTGAATTCGCAACTATCACAATTTAGTCTAATGCTGTCTTTTAATTATTTTTTTTAATGTTAGTCAAATATTTTCTTTCTCTTAGGTTCGAATATAAAATAAGTTAGATGGACCAAATCCTATTGTTAATACACTCACTTCTCGATTTTATGCACAATTTAAAGAAACAAATTATTATGTGTTTAATTTTGCGATTTGTAAACGAATAAACTTATATTCTAAATATAATCATTATTTCTAAGAAGAATCGTACTGACTAACAATCATCAAGTGCAGTCAGATACGGTCCCTCTCAAATAATAAATTAGAACACCCTATATACCCTAAGGAACAGTAACAAATCATACTAAGTCTTAGCTTGTAAACTCACCCGACTTTGCGTGATTTGTTGTATGAAGGAACTCCTTTTTTAGAGTTCCCTTGAGTGTTACGGCATTGGTTGTCACGCTAGTACTGAATATTTTGGTATTATTAGTTTTTCTTATGTATAAAATTATGTGTTTAAAACTCTTAAATTACTAAGTGATTGATGGATAAGGCACAGATGAAACTACTAGGCTTATTAAGTTGAAATTTGGCATGTCGGTACTTTAGGTGGTATTGGGAAAATAAGAGAAGTTTATTCGAAATTCTTACAAGAACTTTATTTCCAATTTTCCAACATTTGTTGTTGTGGGTGACGAGTGACGACTTATAAGTTATATAGTATCATTTTTATTATTTTTATATACGGAACGTGGATAATAATATCATATATTGATAAGGATTTTTCTCCCGCAAGTCTCACTAAACTCTCACTTAGCTACTGTACGTTTTTCAATAAGATGGAGTTGGGATTGTGTTCCTAATGTAGCGATTAAATAGCTTTTATATATCTTTAATCAATAGTTTTTAAATTAATTTCTTATCTTTAAATATCAAATTAACATGACAGACAGATATACATTTTAATAACGATTTTCCATGTTTGAGGTTATATACACTTTAGATACATGAAACGCATTTTGTCAGCTATTCTGAGTGGTAATAAAGATTTTATAAACACTAACGTTGAGTTCAACACACAATGTCTTGAATTTAGCGTGAACTTGACAAAATCAATTTATATCAATTGTCATCGTTTTCCTACTCCAATTTAGATTCTAAAATGATGTGTAATAAATTATTAATTGACTTTCAAAGAGTGAATTTTATTCTTTAAATTTTTTTTATTATAAGAGTATGACAACTTTAGCTTAAATAAACATCATAATATTTTTTTAAAATGTATATAGTGAAAACTTTTTTAACTGACTAGCTTATGTAAAACAATAGCATAGCTCCTCACTGGATTACAAAATGAAAGTGATTTATACCCCGTATACTTTATAGGTCTCGCGGCGTAAGGTGACAGATTGTAGAAGAAAATCCATTACAAAGCGAATCCGCTGTGTATTTGTATTGAAAATTATGATATAATGTCGCAGTGGAATAGCGTCTGACTGTAAATGATGATGGTTGTGGGTTGATTGCCAGTCGGGTTAATCCTATTATAACCTACTAATATTATAAATGAGAAAGTGTGTGAGAGTGAATGTTTGTTCCACTTTCATGCAAAAACTACTGAATAGATAAGAATACCACATAGGCTACAAATTATGTAAAAGTTTAAAAAAAAATGCTTTAATCCATATCTATATTATAAATTATATTTAATAGAAAGTAGCTCTGTCTGTCTGTCTGTCAGTGATGCAATCAGGGCCAAACCGCTGATCCGATTGTGATTAAATTGCATATATAGAGATACTTGAGGGTCTTGGGATGGACATTGGACGTTTATTTTTTTTATATTTTGTAATATAGAAATATCTTTAAATTTGATATATAATATATTTTGCCATGTTAATTACAACCGTCGTTAAGCAACAAAGAATTTTGTTGTTTTAAGAAAAGTTCGCCCAAAATGAGCTTCCTGAACGCTTACATGGCGTGCGCTGACTCAACCTTATGAGACACATAAAAACAATGTTTTACAAAAACATTGTCCTTTAAGAAAACTACTAAAAAGTCCTCGATGGTATATGTTTATGTTTGAAGTTTGAGCAACAGTAACCTTTTTAATATATTTAATTTAAATTTATCAGGTTATTATATGGGGAGTAGAACGGTCATACACTGCGTAAATGTTTAAATTTACACAAAAATCATATATTGTAAAGAAAATATTGTAATCCTTTAAAAAATCTAAATAAAACTCGGCGACATTATGTGTCTTCGCATAGCATTATTTGTGTTTTTACTGTTTTATTATAGTATAAAATATATTTCGTGTTACTTTTAATTTTAATACTTTTAAATATTTATTTCACGTTGAAAATATAGCTGGTTTTGTTTAGTTTTTTTTTATTAATGTTTTCTTATTTTTTTTTGTTCATTTTAATTAGTTAAGTACTTTATTCTAATATTAAGAATTTCCTTTAGTTACTTTTACTTATTTTGTCTGTTCATTTCAATTACTCAGATAATGTTTGTGTGTGTTTTCTAATTTTTAGATATTTCTCTTTTATTTCGATTATTAAGGCTTATATTTTCTTACTAATTCTATTGAAAACTGAAAATAATTTCATAAATATATTTAATAAATATGCTTATAGTTCAAGCGGGCGAAGCCGCGCGAGTGCGCTAGTATAACAATAAGTTTAAGCGGGTTTGGGTCGCTAGTATTAAACTATTTAAATTATTACGATTTCGCCACTCCTCGTGGGAAAGTAAAGGAATGCTTACTTTTGAATAGAACAGGTGATGAGTGTTTCTGGGAAGAGACATTTTATTTTTTGCTTGGGACGACTACAAAATATTTTCGACGACTACAAACATGTTATATATGTCCACTGAAATGGAACTCTAAATATTCATCAAAAGTCTCGTGTATGTAATATAGTAAAGAGCGAGAACCTCCGCTTTCCATCCAATTTCGAAATATTGCGTGACGAAATCGAACGCCGCGCTCTGTCTTACCTAAACCAAAAAATAAATTATTAAATTCTATAATCATTTCACGACATCGAGGTCGTTGTGGCGCAGGGGCACAAAACACAAAGCCTGTGGCTGTAACGCGACGGTTGTGTGTTTGACCCCGACTCGGAGGAATTAATTTTTAATATTTGCAATTTCTCCCTCTGATACTAAGCGAAAAAAGCGCGGCGTTTATTTCCGCTACTCGACACGTAATGCTTCCAGAATTGTTATCATAGCTACTATGTGCGGAATATTATGTGAAGCTAAAATAACCAACAAAAATACATGAACCTATGACCATCACGTTTATAATTCGCCCATAGTCCCATTGCACCAAGATAATATCCCTATTCCAGCCCCTTCCATCCCTTATTCTCGTAAACTATCCAGTTATTAGTTTTAATAGGTACTCTCTTGATTGGAGAGCGTCGCGCTGCCTTTAACAGCACAAAGACTACAAAAAGACCACCGTCCACGGCCGCGACAATGCAGGCCGCGGGCGCCGTGTAGATTAAAATACTGCCTAGGGTTGGTTACTGAGAGCTAGCTAGGGTGGAAGTTTTTTTTTTATTAAAATATGAAGGAATCCACGGATTTGAAGCTGCGTATATTGTTTTTGAATTTGTTTTGAGTAGTTATTTACGTAATATATGCGTAGATTGAAATATAGAGGCCGATTTGGCCCGGTGGCACACGAGTATATGCTACGGTTGTGGCGATTCGAACCCCACTCGAAAAAATTAAATATTTATTTATTTTTATTTACTCGTCCTGGCAACGCAATAAATATTTTTCACTTAAATACAACATTTTCACTTAAAACAAAAAAACTTTGAATAACACTTTAAAAATACTTAACACGGTTAGTTCCGCTACTCAACACGCAATGCCTCAGAATCTGATTGAAAGTAGGGAACAGCAGTGTCTAAATGGGAAGGCAATGTCATCACACTAGGTTCCCAGGCCCACTCTGCCGGCCCTGCTATGTGCAGGTATCCTGTAGTGCGAAGCTAAAACTAAACAAAAAAACAAATATAATAGATTAGATTGGTTAGCTTTATCGGTTCTTCACGCATATAGAAAGAGTTAATAATTATACCCCCAAATAGAATCCAACCCACAACTCTTGTTTATAGGTAGACGCTCTCTCACTGAACCACGACGGCCATGTATAGAAAATCATATTATCATTTTATTAAGAAGTTATTCTAACATTTTTTTAGTCTATATAAAATATTGTTAGAACTCTCGTACTAACTTTTAACGACTGTCCTACGGGAAACGTTTGATTATCCGGGATAAAGAATTTTGTATGGTTAATCTTAGTTATCTTATTTCATTTTTATCATTTATCCCGCATGTGACTGTACACTGTTAGGAATCCTGCAGTGGGAATATATAGAGTCGAAATTCTCCGTTCTGCGCTATCATTTCAAGTTCCAATTCGAGACAATGCATGTTGAGTGACAGTGCTCAACGCCACTCTTTGTATTCCTACTCTTTCCTAGGAAATGAAAATAATTAGTTCCCCCGAGTGGGAATCCAAGCTCCCATCCACCAACCATCGCGTTTACGGTCAGATGCTGTACCGCGGGGTCACGTCGGTCTTAGGAATACGCTTATCTAATATCGAATATTATATTTTAAAAGTTTAAAAGGTTTAAGTTATGGTTGTAAGTTCGAATTTGTTTTAATGGAATTGATATGAATTTATAATTAATTATTAATTAAAAAGTATATTGTGGTGGTAAACTGCCAATAGTGCCCATAAGGTTCTTTCTCCTATATAGTGAAATATACGGAGAATATTTAAGAATTAAAAAACATAGGTATATATATTGTTGTTTTTACATTGACGTTATAACAGCGTAGACAGAGGGAACCTACTGATAAGACGTACACGTACGATATATCATCGCTTCTCTTTATCATGCTATCAGAGCAGGGAAATGATAACTAATTTCCTCGCATAGGAATTGAAG
>DWQW01003420.1:0-22744 GCA_018249695.1 Heliconius erato demophoon
ACCCCCAATTTACTTCAGATCAGCCTTTCTACATTAGTGAAGAGACAACTGTCGATGTTCCTATGATGTATAAAGAAGATGATTATATATATGGAGAGAGTGAAGCTTTAAATGCTCAGGTACTACATTTTTCTTTTAATTTCAACACAAATTAACTTTTCTTTCAGTTAAAGGCACTGACAAATATATAATTTTAACTAAACTATATTTAAAACTATAATATAAATTGCATAATAGCAGTGAGAAACAATTAATTTTTCTACTAAGTTTTTATAGTTTATCCAATCAGTTTTTAGTCCTTTTACAATGACAGTCTGATATTTTTTAACATATGACATTATAAAAGTTAAAGGTTATCAGTATCACCATTCCAATTTAATTTAAATAATCCTATTATATGAATAAATGAAATAACTGATTTGTTTTATTTATTCATTCATGCTGTATCCCGCACAAAGCAGGGTAGGCAGAGGGGACCTAGTGTTAAGACACTCCATTTCCCACTTTCTGCCAAATTCTGGAGGCATTGCGTGATGAGTGGCAGTACTCAACACCACGCTTAACCTCGACACCAGAGCAAAGAAATGGAAATATAAATGTAAATAATTATTTCATTTCCTCACGTGGGGATCGAACCCACAACCAGTCGATGTCACAGTGACACTTCATGCCACTGCGCCACAACTGGCTTCAAATATATGTTATTTTATAAATCCGCTATTCTAATTTCTTTATATAAACCTTAACAGTGTAAGTGTTGTTTATACAACTTTGTCATTAGAAAATAAGAACAACAGATTTACTTTATTTGAAAAACTTTTAGTTTCAATATTAGTTAAATATTTATTTATTAACATTGTCAATATGTTTGTTCTGCATGAATTACACTTGTAACCTTGGGTTTGAATGTTGTTAGTGTTAGTGCTAGAATGTAAACATTGAGAAGTATTTTTAGATTTATTTGTGTTATTTATTATTTACATAGTTTAATATTAATTATTTTTAGTTTTTTAAGAAAGAAGTATTCTTTAAAAGTTATTTTTGAAAAACATTTTTAATATGTCTAGTGCCCATCTAAGAATGTGAATGTAACGCGAGGGTTGTGTGTTCGATCCCGACTTGATGGAATGAATTATTATTTTTTAATTTTGTCATTTGCTCGCTCTGGCACCAATGCAAAAGCCCGGCGTTAAGTTCCGCCACTCAACACGCAATGGTTCGAAAAATTCGGCGGAAAGTGGAGAATGGGGTGTCTTAACACCAGGTTCCCTCTGCATACCTTGCTGTAAGCATGACACAGCGTGAAGCTGCTTTATTTTTATTTTTTTTTAAATAATAAAAGAATTATTCAATAATCGACAATTTTACAATTTTAAGTTGTCAGTTTAAATAATTTTTTTTTTCTTTTCTTCTTTCTGTGAACAAGACAAAGCGCGACAATCATTTCCGTCACTAGACACACAATACTTCTATAATTTGGCGGAAAGTGGGGGACGGAAGTGATTTAATGGGAACGAAGTGTAAACACTAAGTTCCCAGGTTGATTCACCTTGTTCATACCTTGCGACAAACAGTGTAAAATTTAAAAAATTAAAAAAAAATAAAAACGAGATAAGATTTCTGAGTCAGTGTTTGTCATAATAATCATCAATATTTTTGAGTACAGCTTTATGAGAATTGATTCACTACGTCAGGTCTAATCAAAATGGCTATCTATAATTACTAACGAAATAATCATTTGCAATTAAATAGTGTTGTTTCTATTTATATTAAGAAGGAATAACTTAACACTACACTAATTGGTAAATAGTTTAAAAAAATAGTGAAACATAGAAACAAACATAGAAACTGCATTTAATAAAGTTTGTTGAAACATTTTTCTTAATATTTTAATACATTTTAATAAAATCAAAATCATCTTCGTTTTATCCCGCACAGCGAGGAACTCAACGACGCTCTTTGCCTCGACACCAGAGAGAAGAAAATATAAATATACATTTTAAAAACATATTTCATTTCCTCGAGTGGGGATCAAACCCACAGCCGACTAAAATCGACTTTTACAGCCACACTTTGTGCCCCTGCGCCACATTTTAATAGTACATATTTATTCCTTGTAAACTTTACTGGAATTGTTATATTTTATGTATTTTTCCTTATTTATTTCATAGTTATATGTAAAGTTAAAAGGAAATTCGATTTTTTGCCAAATAATTAATATGAAATAAGTAACATTAACCAGAATATCAATTTACCTCTTATTTATAAGGTCAATAAATTTTCATACTATAGAAGCTTTTGGTACATTTCCAAATTTAGTGGGCGTATAAAAGAAGCGTGGCCTTGATAACGTAGAGTGCAGCAAAATATCTAAATTAAAATATCTGACGTTAATACAATTTTTGTTATCGATATTGGTTATTTTTATTTATTTAGTGATATATCGCTCAGAAAGGAGTTAATAATATAGGATTCTCTATTTTAAAGCTATATCCTGTTTCATCTTACAAAATAGTATATAGATTTACTTTACAAATTTCCAAAATTTAGGTTTTGGATTCTATATAATCTAATGTAAATAAAAAAATCAATCCGTGATGTCTATTCAAATATCTTCTTCGAATACTTATTATTTGGAATATCCGCGTAAGATCAATATGTTATGACTAGAATTCTTTAAAATAGCTGAAACATTATAAACATTTTGAAGTTTTGAACGCTCTGGTTTCAAGGTTTCAATCGAATGAACATTCCACAGGCTATTACCGTATTTACTACAACTATATGGTCTTAATTTCATAATAAAACTATGAAATGGAAAAATAATTAAATATGACAATGCTGGCACGTTATATAGTTAAAACTAAACTTTTTTTTTGTTTATTTTTTTATATGTTTTGACAGTTAGTTTGGCTCAAATTTTCATCGCAAAAAAAACACGCGGATTACACATTTTTGTACAATTCATCCAATAGTATCATAAAAAATTGACTTTGATTTTTGATTTTATGATCTAATAAAGTACAACATGATGAGCACGGTAGGCAGAGGGAACCTAGTGTTAAGACACTCCGTTCCCCCGCCGAATTCTGGAGGCATTGCGTGTTGAGTGACAGAACTAAACGCCGCGCTTTGTCCTCGACACCAGAGCGAAGAAATGGAAATATAAATTTAAGTAAATATTTCATCTACTCGAGTGGGGATCAAACCCACAACCAGTCGGTTTTACAGTCGCACTTTGTGCCGCTTCGCCACGACTGGCTCTCATTCAATATAAGATTACCTAAATACTATGATTATCTTTATGTAATATTTTAAGTAAAACATCCTAGATAAATGTTAAAGGACTGTTCTTTAAAACAAAATGTAAAATGTATGTAAAGTATGTATGAAAATGATAAGACTTAAATATTTTCCAGTTACTCCAAATTCCGTACATCGGGGACGAGGCGAGCATGTTGATAGTGCTGCCCAATGAGATCACTGGCTTGGACGCCATTTTGGAGAAACTCGCCGCTGGACACAATCTGCTCTCTGAATTAGACAATATGCACCAAATGAAAGTGCAAGTCACTATTCCTAAGTTCAAAATTGAAACCGAAATCGATCTTATCGAACTTCTGCCTAAAGTAAGTATTTCAAATTATAATGTAACTAGGGGTTCGGTCGCGGCTTCGCCTGCTTCGACTATACTAGTGTAGTAATCATATATATGAGATGTATATATTTGCCTCTTGTGTCACTGTATTTTTGTGAAAACCGCATTAAAATGCGTAGTCTAGTTTGAAAGATCTAAGCGTACACCAGTGAGAAGCAACTTCAGTAAACACCTCAATACACATAATCACGCTTCACGCTGTATCCCGCACACAGCGAGGGTGGCTGAGGGAACCTAGTGTTAAGACACTCCGTTGCCCACTTTCCGCCGAGTCCCGGAGACATTGCGCGTTGACTGGCGGAACTCAGCGCCTCGCTTTGCCTCGACACCCAAGCGAAGAAATGAAATATAAATGTAAATAACTATTTCACTTCCTCGAATGAGGATCGAACCCACAACCAGTCGATCTTACAGTCACACTTTGTGCCTCTGCGTCACGACTGGCCTCAATGTCAATATGTGAATAACAATTTGTAATACATATTTGTTTCTACTATAGGTACTTCATTTTCTATCTGGCACGGTCGGCGTTATCTTTAGTCATGCCATAGCATATTTCTTTTTAAAAATATATTAAAAATATATTTAAATAGGAGTACTATTAACATAAATACCGGGTGCTCGTTGTCGCTTTATTCTAGATAGTTGGTCTACAGACCCATTATCACCATTTGAGTAATAATTCTATGAAACATTAAATCAGTACATATTTAGTCGGTGAGATAATTGTTTTAAGTACTTACTTGTTTATTGTCTGTGTTCGATGGTTTAAAATTCTTTTGTCGATCGTAAATCATATTGTAAAAATAAATATTTATCACCATATCTATATTGTTATCTATACATTTTAATAGTTATCGAAATTCCAAAGGAAAGGTTTGCAGCCGGTGGAATGATTTGTTTAGATATATTCCATTTGGTCGAAGAAAACAAATATCTCGTGCTATTTCAACAAGATATATTTAAACGTAATAACTGAAGGCGTACATAGTATATTTTAAACTTTTCTTCTCATTCTTTTTATATTAGGCACATCTGATTATAAATAGGATACATACATTTCTTTCGATGCTGGCCATTAAGTAAATATCGTCTATCCTTCGTTCACATTGTCGAATGTGAAAATCGACCACTTAAAGTTACATTTCGTTTTTTATATTTCGGTCGTGGTTAACGAAAATTACCATAACTTTAATATTACAGCTCTGCAGATTCTCATTAACTACAAACAAAAGTCACATAAGCAAAAATTACATTTTAAACTTTGAGAAGGTTTCCTTTTTAAGTGGTCGTTTTTCACATCCACCAAGACACACGCCAGAGTGTCGAGCCAAGTTAAAAAACCGGCAACGCGCTATTTGTACTTTACACGAACTATTACAAGTTACTTTTGAACCTTTCATAACTCGTATAAATCTTTAACAATTTAACACGAAGAGTTATTGATATATTCGCTTTTAAAATCCGACATTTTTGTGACGAAACTCACTCACAAAAACCTAATACACTTGTAGGTGACCTAGAAATTTGATATTTGGTACCGTGTTAAACTACTATACAGGGAAAAAATCTGAAGATTATTGATAACCAGTATCATAAAAAAGTATGAAAGTTACCTTAAAGAACGTAGGAAAATAAAGGGATTTTATAAATAAATTATTAACGATTAATAGTAATATTTTTTTACAAGGCGATTAATAGTATAGTATAGCAATATATATATATCCTATAAAAACATAAATGAGAGCCAAGTTAAATGTTAAGTAATGCGTCGTTCTTGACTCCTCCGACAAAATAATGGGAGATCTATTTATATTGCTGATGTTTGTGTCCGTTTGGGATGAAATTTCCTCGACTGCCTTGGTTGTGGGTTCGATTCCTACAGGGAGGATTTAATAATGTTCATATTCTTGCTCTGGTAACAAAATGTTGAAGGCAGGGCAGGATGTTGAGTACCGTCATTCAATAGGCAATGTCTCGAAAATTGAGCGAAAAATGGATAACGAAGAGTTTTAATATTAGGTTCCCACTATCCCCAAATATATTTTATCCTAATGACATCGATATAAGGTATAAAGAAGGTGCAACAAAATATTTAAAAAAAAAATAACAAATAAACATAATTTTTTCAGCTTGGCATCAAAGCCATCTTCGATAGTCAGAATTCTGGTCTCACAAAGCTATTAAATAAACCAGAGCCATTGTTTGTATCGAAGGCCATACAAAAGGCATTCATTGAAGTAAACGAAGAAGGTGCAGAGGCCGCCGCTGCTACTGGTAAGTACATTTAAAACTCATTCGGTCACACAAACGTTAATTAGCTTTTAACTGACATTAAATATGAGCAGAAATATTTTTTATATCAATTTCATGTTGGTTGAATGCTATTTACGTTTGAGTGCAGTTTTTATCATAAAATTAAATGTTATCATTGCTTTCAATAATTTTGCAATCGCTTATTTATCGAATTTTGACATCGGGCTTAAGGACGAGGTAATCGTTTGTGCTAATATGTAATAATATTATAATTAAATATTACTATTTTGCCTTACTAATGTTTTCCATTTTTACTTTTTATAAATCTTTATAAACAACCACTATGACGCTTCTGTCGAGATATTGATTCGTATCGATATGAAAAAAACAATAACTACACTTCCAAATATAAATAGTTAGACAGCTTTTTAATATTAGAAAGAAAAACTAACGATGACTGTAACATTAATTTTCCTATATTATGTATTTCATTTCAATTTCATTATTTTCTCCTTTTTTTCTTATTAATAAGAAGCATTGGATATTTAGTTAAAAGCACATATCGTACTGCACGCTTGAAAAGAAATTATTGTGACCAATACTCGTTAATTTAAATATTCCATACTTTGAATGTCTTCTTTTTATTAAACATACTTAGTTAAAAATTTCAACACAATAGTTACAATAAAAATTATAAAAATAATTTGAAGGTAATAAATAGTGCCAATTCAATTTGTAATATAATTTTATAATGTTACTTTAATATCAATATTTTCTTGCCATTTGTTATTTATTGTTTGTTGAAGATTTTCGATATGAAGTCATTGCTTAAATTTTGATACTATAAAAAGGTAATACTAATTAAAATATATATTTTTTTAACTTAAATTTATTATTAAGCGTTTAAAATTGTTTCTATTACATATCCATTCTGCTCTTTACATTATTATTGGTGACTTATTACTAGCCAAGTTATTTTAAACTCTATCTTTATATTATTTAATTATTATTTATAAAAAAACACGTTAATGTCTCTATGGTTTCGAATTTTGGGGTGTCACGATTGCAGAGTTTTAGTATGTACATATTATTATATAATTATATTTTTGTCAATATATCAATTAATAACATTTAATTCGTGCACAATATTATCTTAAACATATCTGATTTATTTCTCGTCTAACCAAAACTTTATAATAATATAATGTTAACTTTCTTTTTTCTAAACTAACATAGAATATAATCGGTGCGTGGTGTGTGGTTCGATTTGTGAGCATGATTGTGTTGTATTTGTCATAAAATTAGAGATGTACCAACTATATATATTTTTTTTATTTAAAGCTTTCCTAAAGGCAAGATAAATTTATTTATATTAAATATATTTTATTTTGTAAATTCTTTACCATGATTTAAAACTCTTATTTAAACATATGGGCTAAGTACAAATCGTTGGTACATCTGTATAACGTGTGCGTTGTTGGTCGGGGCTAGTGGGCGCAGTGCGCGCGAAGCGCTCCCTGCGCGTGGGGGCCACGTTCCGAGCGGACCGGCCCGCGCTGTGGTGCTCCCTGGCGGGCCGCCTGCCCCTGCTCGTGCTCGTGCCGCGCCCCCCGGCCCCCGCCCCCGCCCCCGCCCGCCGCGCAGCCCCGCGCGTAGACCTCTGAGCCCCGGGGCTGTAAAGAAGATAGCCTAACATTGCGGAAGGTACTAAATGCCTTGATTATTTTACTGCTGACAGGACACATTTACACGCCCATCCCAATTTGTTGGTTTTTTTATTGTAATTTACTATACGTGGGGATTAATTACAATAACAAGTATATAATAGCACGTTATAGAAACATATCTAGAATGTGTGTGTGAGAGTACGGGTACAGTATCACAGTGTGTGTGGTGTGTGCACGCAGGCGTGGTGCTGATGCTGCGGTGCGCGCGGCCGCTGTCGCCGCGCTTCCGCGCCGACCGCCCCTTCCTCTTCGCGCTCATGCACGGACGCAACCAGATCTTCGTCGGCGTGTACCGCGCTAAACAGAACGCACTATAAACTCTTCTATATATATACATATAACATCTTTATTATGTAAACTTGGCTATAACGTAAGAGAAATTATTTTAAATTAGGTTTTTTTAAGTTTTTGTTAACTATAAGGTTATCAGTAGTAGTATTTGCAAGTATTTAACATTATGAAATAGCCTTCACGCCGAGAGCTAGCATAAGCTAATGTCCAGAAAATTATGTCCTTTTATATTGACTGTTATTGTCTTCGTTAATTATACAAAGATTTTTTTCTTTACTTATCGTTTTCTTTTTTTCCATTCCATTACAGTCTCTCTCTCTCTCGGTGTCACTATGAAATTTGCCCGATAATAAAAAATAGAGTAATATGTCACTACTTTTTCTTTTCTTAGCCGCTTAGTGCTGGAAATGTATAAAAACAGACAATTACGTACATGTATGCGCAAGCGCTTTGTAAAGAATCACAGCTTACTTATTGTTTTTTCGAGGACGATCCTGTTGCATACCAACTCCGAATTTATTTTTTTAAACTGATTAAAGTAGAAAGAAAAGAGAGAGAGTTACGGTACTTAAAGTTTAATGAAATGTTGGATATATAAACCATATTGCGCCTTATATATAATAAATATATTTAAAAAATATTATTTATAAATATAAAATTAAGTCACAAATTAAATGCATGCCAGTTTACACAACTATTTATATAACGCTTGATATAATGACTGTCTGTTCTTGATAGTAATATATGTATTCTATATGTTATGAACGCACACCGTGTTTTAACTAAAAACTAAGCTTTGTTTCAAAATATATCGATATAAATAATAGAAATACAGAATATTAAAAAAAAAATTGTATAAGTTTAAGGCTCTAATGCATTGAACTCTTGTCAAGTCATATTAGCGTTGGGTGTTCCAATAAATTATAATTTTTATCTCCACATTGCCTTATTATCTACGACCATTTAATCTATTAATTTTGTTATAAATCATGGCTGTTGCACTTATTAATATATGAAAAAAGATTTAAAAATATCAACAAATATATTTTTTTCCATATCATTTGCAATACAGTGTCGTTTATACGCTCATCAAGTATTAATTACAATAATATATCTATTTTTATTGCTTTCATGTTTTCGCTTTTGTGTTTCGTATGTTATCTGTGAATTGAATATCATATTTCTTTTTTATCTATACAATAAAATGTTATGTATGTTTGTCTGTTTCCTTCGTCGGTCATGACGGTGTTGTTTACATTTTGCTTTGCAGTGATGAGCATCGCATTCTGTTCGGCGATTATAGGCGAGGAGCCCGTAAAGCGATTCGTGGCGGACCGCCCCTTCCTCGCCGCGATCGTCGTTGACGACACACTGTTCTTCATGGCGACCCATCGTGGAAACTAAAAAACTATACAAAAATATAATATAACATTCAATGTCACTTCCTTTTTTCCGTTTCTTTTTACAATTTCACACTTTTTTCTCCTAGTTTGAGAAATATATAGGTCTATTTTTTTTAATAAATAAAAATATATATGCTGAAATACACTTAAATTGGTTTTGAAGGTGACAGTTTGTATTATAGCATTCCGAATGAAGGTTCCCACGTCTATACGGCGACCTGTCGTCGTCAAGCGTTTCATTGCGGACCGACCGTTTCTCAGCGCGATCACAGCTCATAATATGATTTATTTTACGGCTTTGTTCCGTAAAAAGTAAAAAAAAATGCTTTTTTTGTTGAATTGAACGTTTTGTGGTATATTATTAGACTTGGACAATATTAGTGCCTTCAACTGATAGTATTTTTGTGAGAGAACTCGGTGTGTTTTCATTCCTGTATTTATTGCTACCTCAGTGATTTATATGTTGCACTTACTATTTTTGTAATAAACACATAATATAATATATACAAATATATTTAAAAAAAAAATTATATTTTTATTATTGTTTGTAAAGTTTAAATATATTTCAATCAATAAAATGTTATTATATTTTTTGAACTTATTTTAGTTTTATTTGTTTCCTTGTATTTTACCTATTTTTATGTTGTGTAAATGCCATTTTATAGTAAAGGGAATTGTATAAAAAATATGGTAAAATAACAAATACTAAAATCGGTAACTATTTTAATCCAGAAAGTTGATGAAAAATTCAAACATTACTTCCCTTTCCATAACTTTGCTTGAAGATAATGATACATAGATGTATTCTATATAATGAATTTTAAATTAAATCAGTTTCACGCTGTATCCCGCACACAGGCGGGTAGGCAGAGGGAAGTGTTAAGACACTCCGCCCCCCACTTTCCGCCAAGTTCTGGAGGCAAAGCGTGTTGAGTGGCGGAATTCAACGTCGCGCTTTGGGTCGACACCAGAGTGAAGAAATGAAAATATAAATAAATATTTCATCTCCTCGAGTGATTTTAAATTAGAAAAATAAATCAGTTTCACGCTATATACCGCACATAGCGGAGTAGGCAGTAGGAACCTACTGTTAAAAAACTCCGATCCGTATATTATATATAAATTATTAAAATACTTAGTAAGAATGTGTGTCGTTTACAGTAATGCATATACAAATGTTGTCGCTGAGCAATGGTCCTGAATTCATAGCTAATCACCCATTCCTATCAATAATAATATGCAAAAGTATTCCGATGTTTTGGCTTAAATACATACCCTTAAACGTATAATGTTGAACATTTAACAAGGATTTTTTTCCGGTAAGTCGTATTTAACTAAATAGTGTTCTAGTAGTGAGGTCGTCGTGGCGTAGGGGCACAAGTGTGCGACTGTAAATGCCATGATTGTGGGTAAAATTCCCACTTGAGGGAATAAAATATTTTATATGTATCTTCGCTGTGGTAAAGAGGCAAAACGAGGTGTTAAGTTCCCCGCCACTCAACACACAATGCCTTGAGAAAGTGGAGAACGGAGTGTCTTAACACTAGCTTCCCTCTCCCTGCTATATGTGGGGTACAGCGTGAAGCTAAAAAATCCTACTAAGATTTAATAGTAGTCAGCAAAATAAAATATCTATAGACTGTGGTGCTGCACATAACAAGTCTTTAAAAGTATCGGTAAAACTTGAAAAAATATATAATCATGTTGTATTAATGAAGTTTGTTAAGCTTAACTGTTTACCCAGCAGTAGGTTGTACTAATAGGTTCTAATAATACGATGGCCATAACGCTTTGTAAACTTATTTTTTTTACTGCGTCATTGACGTAGATGTTATAAATGTCAACATTAGTAACTTAAAATGTTTAAAATGGCAAAAAAATGTTAAAAAACAGTATGAAATTAAATTTAAAACATAACTGATTGAATATGCGATTATAGGCTTAATTCCCACTCGAGTGATGTCGAAATAGACAAAATGGATCTCAATACAGACTGACGAAGTGATTAGCGCTCAATGGACACGCTCGGAACGCCGTAAACTAAGAACTGATCTGAACTACATTAATAAGGAACATAAAAATATTTATTATTAAATATTTATGTGATTTTTTTTAATTCAGCTTCACGCTGTATCCCACACACAGCAGGGTAGGCAGAGGGAACCTAGTGTTAATACACTCAGTTCCCCACTTTCTGCCGAATTTTGGAGGCATTGCGTGTTGAGTGGCAGAACTTATCGCCGCGACATCAGAGCGAAGAAATGTTTAGAAATGTTTTAAGTAAATATTTCATCTCTTCGTGCCGCTGTGCCATGACTGGCCTCTGTGATGTGAATTAAAGATTATATTTGGTTGGGCACCGCGCATTGTACCATTTTGCTTGCAATATTCGGAAAAAAATCAATCATAGTTGTGTGCCTGTTATTATTATTTTCTTAATAGTCTCATTTATACAAGAGTTGCTTTTAATTGTTAAATCTAGTGCCATGTTATATATATAGTACTTGATTTCTTTTCTACTTTTATACACGTACCTATCTATTTCTATTAAAAAGTCAGAAATAAATGTTCTACATAAAACAGTTTAGTAAATATCTGTGCATCTATTATAATAATCAAGGAATCTGGCAACAATAATCGTTTTTTCAAATTTATCAATAGTAGGTAATTATTTTAAAGCAAATATTTTATTCCATATTCTATAGATAGATACTGAAACGTCGTGATCTTCGTTATTTTAAAATTGTTTTTTAGCTTCATGTTATATCCTCTATATAACCGGGTGGGCAAAGGGAACCTTATGTTAAGACATTCCTGTCCCCACTTTCCGTGGCGCTTATCGCCACAGTCAACGCGTCACGAAGGGCTCCAAACTAAATTATTAAAATTCTATTTGTTAGCTGTGTTTTGTGTATCAGCTTCATGCTGAATCAATATTTCATTTCCTCGAGTGGAGATCGAACCCACAACCAGTCGATTTTACAGTCACACTTTGTGCCCCTGCGCCACGACTGGCCTCTGGCCTGGTGTTGTGTATCGATTTTATAAAATAAATCATATCATTAAAAATGCATTAAATACGTAAATTGTTTAGTCACGGCTGATGCACACAATATAATGTCGTTCAACCATTTCTAAATGCAAACGGTGTGTTAACAATGTACGGTAGTTTTTATCAGGTATATTCATTATCGATTTCTACCGTGCGTAAGAAATATTGGTAACAACCAAAGCAGGATATATATAAGAGATATACTATATTACTGTATAACTATATAACAGTTTGATTATAAATCTCAGTTAATGTAGTAGTGGAATATGTTGTGTTTTCAAATTAAGTTTAGTTAAACTAAATAATTTTCGATTTTTACTATATATACAAATGTTAATGTTATCTAAGCATCAGGTATGACGAGGTGGCACAGATTAATCTTCACTTTGGCAGTGTTTAGTGGATACCAAATTATCTATTTAGAGTCAAGTGCGAAACCGTGTAAATTTGAAGATACATTAAAGAACCTGATACTACGAAAATGGATGCAATGGCCATATGTTTTGTCAGATGCGTATCCTAAATCTGACTACAAAGGAGTGAAACCGTCTCTATCACCATGTAGTTCAGATTTACCTCAAGATGTCAGAAAAGATATAAATGGAATGTTTAGCTTAATTAAACCACACTGGGTGTATTTCGTGACTCCACAAGTATATAATGTTATAAATGTTCAAATATTTAGACACCAATCTCCCAAGAAAAACACAACTCCATTAGGAAAATGTCGTCCAAAAATAATAAGCAATGATACATCGAAAATATCTATAGAGGATTCATTTGAAACATCTTTAAATAAATTTGAGAATTTATTTTATCAGGTAACATTATATTATACTATTATACGCCTTTGTTTAGAGGTATTGGCGGTTTAATATGGAATAAGTTTTAATAACATTTTTTTTTTACTTATTAAGAATACTTAAGTGTGTAACAACACTTCAAAATGTAAAAAAAATATATTTTTTTTTATAGCATCCATAGTGAATCATTTCGAGTCAGTTTCATATTATTATATACTCGTAAACACATTGTAATGTCACTAGTTTAAAGTTTAACTTCTTAATGACAGCTTTTTTTTTTTTTTAAATTTTAATTCTTACTTTCACTACAGACTTTATGGTCCGTACCTTTTGTTATATTTACATTTCTTTTAATAATTTTTTCTATAGATATTACTTAGAACTAGACTTATGTTATTACATACATATATTTCTATATTTATGCAATATCTGCTTAAGAAAGTCCAGTTATTCACTTCAGTTGCAAATAATGACAGCTTATAAATAATAATAATCTTTCTTTTATTTGACTTTTCAGAATTCAAATGTTAGCTTTTGAATTTTTATTTTTTATTTTTTTTTCTCTCGATACAAATAATGCACACCGTATAGTCGAAAGAGCGAATAACGCTTTATGCCTCGACTTAACTTATTAGTTAGTCAGTTTGTGGAAGCTTTTGCTTCAAGCTGTATCCCGCACATAGCAGGGTAGGCAGAGTGAGCCTAATGTTTAGACACTCCGTTCAAATTTTTTGCCCAATTCTGGATGCACAAGCTATCGCATTCACAGTCACAAGCCTATACCCCTGCGCCCCGGCTGGTACCACTACCAATAACTGGGTATAAAATCATTAAAATAATTTCGAATAAATAATAAAATAAATAATTTATGTCTCATAGTATATTTCATTTTGATTTTTAGAAAATTTTCGACAAATTGACTAAAACAAGCCCACCGGATAGACGAGTGAATGGCATCAGTTTCGTTCAATCAGGACTTTTTATATATTTGGTCCTTTTAGCCTTAACCACGGAAATAGATCCAGCAACGAAAATGGAAATAGAAAAATTCTTAGCCTTTAAAGGGGAAACCATGGTAACAAAATTATTGTATATCAGCTTCACGGTGTATCCCGCACACAGCAGGGTATGCAGAGGGAACCTAGTGTTAAGACACTCCTTTCCCCACTTTCTGCCAAATTCTGGAAGCACTGAACTCAACGCCGCGCTTAGCCTCCGATACCAGAGCGAAAAAATTGAAATATAAATTTAAGTAAATATTTCATCCCTCGAGTGGGAATCGAACCCATAACTAGTTGGTTTTACAGTCACACTTCGTGCCGCTGCGTCACGACTGTATATCGTTGTAAGACTAATTATATATACGTCCTATAAAGTGAAGCGATTAAACGTTATCAGTGATTTCTTCAATCGTAATTCATAAGTAGTAAGCTTATGCAGTAATGATATTTATATATATTGTTTAGAAGAGGAAATTTTAAGGCACTATTTTTTCAGCGTATCTCACAGGGTAGATAGAAAGAAAGAATTTATTGCTAAGGTACTCTGTTCTCTATTTTCCGCCGAAGTTTCGAGGCATTGCGTGTTGAGTGGCGGAACTTAACGCTGCGCCTTGTTGTCATAGTGAGGAAATAAATATATAATAATTCGTTCTCCCGAGTGCGAATTGAACCCACAATCGTCTTGTTTACAGTCACACTGCGCCACGAGAAAAGAATTGCTTTGTAATTTCCAATTTAAAAAAAAAATACTTTAAAGAATTGCTTACATACTAATTGTATACGCCAGGTATTCCTAATATTTTGTACCTAGTTAAGTTGTTAAGAACCTCGCCAAATTTTCGAAACATTACGTGACGGCCTCATTTCAATTGATAGTAATAATCTTAATAATGATAAATAACATAATGTTTTTGTTTTATTAGGAAAAAATAAAAATAATAAAAAACATTATAGCCCAGCTGCCAACTTCAAATAAAACATTAGAGTTCCGATGGGGATCCTTTCTGTTGGTAAACATGGGGCTCCCAATTAGCCGCGACTTCGAAGAAGGCGCAGCGAAAACCCTAAACTTAAAAATAAAACGAATATCAGGAACCGAGACACCGGAACATTTGAGCTCTACTTTGAACGAAATGGTACTAATTTAGCAAACAAAAGAAAAAAAATAGATAATTTTTAAGCTTTATTAATTAATAAACATAATTATTTTTAAATAAATTTTAATAATTTGATCAAATATGATAAATAAAAAAAATAAATGAAACAACATTGTTAACTTAAATTATTAATTTTAATTAATTAGATAGAGATAGAATCGCGTGGAACTCTGCGTAACACTTTTGAAGAAGACGATTTTACTACTGGGCCGGTGTGTTCAATTCTGGTGACTACGGCGAACCTTCGGGCTCGGTGGCGTTCAGCGCCGACAGTTCTCAATGGAACCAGAAGATTCTACGACACTAAAGATGTTAAAAAGCCACGATACGTTCACATGATAAGAATAAACGACGTTATGAGATACGCTGATATCGCCGAGTGGCAGACTGAGGTAACTTCGAAGGTCCATAAGCTTTAAATAAAATATATTTGTAACAATTCCAGAAACATTACATTCCATTTTCTGTCACATATTATATCTACTATTATAGCGTTATTCAGAACCAATGTAATGCAACATTTTTTTTTAATTAAGTTATTATTTTTTATAAATCTTATGAGTCTGTAGGTATATAATTAATAATTAAAATTAGGTACACAAAACATATTATAATAAATATGAAAGTGTTGATGATGTTAGCAAATTGTATCCAATCGATAGCAATTCGTGGTTTACCATTGTCACTGCTAGAAGCTTCATCTATATTTTTTTCCTCGTTCAATTCGTTTGGATCAAATTCTGTAAATATCACATACTTTCCTGGACTAGTACTTATAATTCGATTTGCGGCGACGATCCATCCCGGGGCAGGCTCTGTACGTTTTCTTAGTGACATCAGTAGAAGTGTTATTAAAACCCCAGCCAACGTTATCACCATAGAATCGCGGATGAATAGCAAGATAATGGGCGTATCCGAACTAAATTTAGGTATAATATATCCGATTTCAGTGATAAATATAAAATGTGCAAATAAACTAAAACATACCAGCAACAGTCTGGTGTTGTCTCTGATTTCTAAGACCATACCCGTTAATGTTAGGAGCACGATAACTATGGCTGGAACTACTACAAGGGCCGCTGGACCGGCCTCCTCTCTTCGCAATGTGAAAGTGTACTTCAACATAGGATAAGTACTATTTGGACAACAGTTATACTTCCCGGGTAATCTTTCGTTATAAACATTTAAAAGCTTCCAACCTGGCCCGTTCTGGTAATCATCTAGGACTATAGGCTTGTGGTTGTAAAATGTGAAGTTCACCTGTTCGCCGGTGTGCATCCACGAGCCAAAGTATAGCGTACAATTCTGCACATCGTACGGCCAGCTGCGTAGTGACGTGCGGCAAATTCCTGAATGCGTGAGATGAGGCACGCAGGTGACCAGCCCACTGGAGTTCACCAGACAGGTTGTATAGAACGAATCTGAAGGATACGTCGTTGCGTCTGCGTTGAACAGGGCCATGTGCGGCGTCCATATTTCATGGCTTTCCATTTGTATCTCCGCTATGCCGCCATAGTCGCTGGGTACCCAATTCAAATGTTCATCTTTCCAATTCAAAGCCACCCAACTGTGAAGTGTGAACGTTTCTTCCAGAGCGTCAAAGCTAAAGTATTTTAAGGCGAAGCGTACTTTTACGGTTACAGTCGTTTTGTGATCTTTCACGGGACGGTAGTTGGAGTCGTACGCGCATATTAAGTCGTTGTGGAGTTTAGCTTCGTTGTGTGCCACTTGTTCTCTTTCTGGCGGACATTCTGCCCGAACAGCTATTATTAATTTAAGGAGGATTATTAGGTAAAAAACACCACCGTAGCGCAACATTGCCGCAAATACAATGAAACAAATCCACAAATACGCCCCTGATGTGCACAAAAACGAAAATTTGATATACAATACCGCCCCCAATGATAATAACTAAATGTGTTAAATAGTCGAACCTAGTTATTTGATATTTGAGATATCCATGGAATACGTTGTAGCTCAAGTGATCCTGGTTTTAAATTAATGATATAAAAAATATAATTATGTAAAATATGAAATATATGTCTATCTATATCCAGGTGTGAATTTAACCGAGACGTTGTGGATTTCGTTCCCATTCGGGGAAATGAATTATTTATTAATATTCTCATGTTTTCGCTCTTTTAACAAAGCAAAGCGAGGCGTTGAGTTTCACCATTCAACATCATTTGTCATAAAATTCGGCGGAATGTAGGTGACGGAGTGTATTAACACTGTATTTCCTCTGCCAAACCTACTATATGCGGGAAGCTGAAAAGAAAAATGTCCATCCAATTTACAAATATACATAATTGCGAACATAATAAAATTTATATCACGTTTTCTACTTACCATAAATAAAAAAGAATTTCGATAGATTTGACGAAGCATTTTTCTTATAGGCCTTGGAAATTAACTACGCCACACCCGGTTTGACGCTTCTTCTGCTAATACCAAATAGTAGTTCCTTGAGAGGTTTAGCAGCTAAGATGACGAAGACAAACCCACACGAGATATCTAACAAAATGAGCGAAATGAGGATTTCTGCAATTCTACCGCTTTATACACTTCGTATGACATTATTGTTGCCGGAAAAACTTCATTCGGTTAGTTGATTATTTTATTTGTGCAGATATGCTAAGAGGCCGTCGTGGCACAGGGCCACAAGCGAGTGATTGTAATCACGGCGGTTGTGGATTCGATTCCCACTTGGACAAATGAAATGTTTAATATTTTAACTTCCTCGCTCTGGTAACTTGACAAAGCGTGTGAAGTTCCGCCACTAAACAGGCAATGCTTCAGGAATTCGGCGTAATGTGGGGAACAGAGTGAGAGTGTAGTGCAAAATGAGTGGCTTAACATTAGATTTCCAGGTTCCCTTGCCTACCTTGCTATGTTCGGGATACAGTGTGAAGCTAAAGAAAAACACCTTTTCTTTAATAAACATATTCTCTCTGTCAGCTTGAACTGTATCCATATTTTGGATAATGTCAATATTTAAAATATTTTAATAACCGTAATAGTTGTTATCTTGTTTTCTTGATCTAGTTAAACAAAGAACAGATTTTCACGATATTACACATTTTAAATGAAACTAATTTAACCGGATTAGTCGCGTATATTTAAGATTTTACATTTTAGAAACCCGACGTTTCGAACACTTGCAGTAGTCCGTGGTCACGGGTAGAGGTAATCTAAAAAGAACAGATTGTTTCCAAAATATATAAACATATATAAAAGTAATAAAGTTCTTAAAATGTTAACCTATTGAATACAAACTCAATAGATTTTGTCAGTCTCAAAAATTTTGAGAGGAATCCAAAGCAATAAGAGTAAAGTTTAATTTCGAAATAAGCAACTCTATCTTAACTTTTAAATACCACCAAACTAAAAACTGTTTTACATTCAGATGGGACTAACTCGTTTGTTCGGTAATAAAAACGGCACCTGCGACAGGTTGACGCTATCACACGCTGCTCAACGACTTATGTTTTGGTCGGAAGCGGGACGCTACGCTTACAAAGACGATGGTATAGGTTCTTATATAAATTTTAAAGTGTTATTTGTCATAATTATCCATATTATTAATTTTCAGCTTCACGCTGTATTGCATGGTAGGCAGAGGCAAGCTGAGAACGTAGTTGAGACACTTCGTTCCTATTAGGATTCTTCCGTTCCCCACTTTCCTGTGAATTCTGAGGCATTCTGTTCCCATTAACACTTAGGTTGCTCGCTTTCCGCCGAGTTCTAAGGCATTGCGTGTAGAGTGGCTGAACTCAATGCCGCGCTAAGCCACGTTACCAGAGCGACTAAAAAAAATATTTTATTTCCCCGAGTGGGAATCGAACTCACTACTGTCACGTTTACAGTCACATCCTTTTGCCACGAGGCAGGAGCCGTCGTCTATAATATAATAAAAAAGATTAACGATTTTATATGCAAGTCGGCGGACTTTTGTAGTGTAAATATGATTACAATTATTTTATACTTATATCGATATTGATGACTACGGGTTTTTTATATTAAAATTAAATATTCGTTATAGGTCTACAGTGGGACGAAACGCCAGAACGCGAGATAATAGTGAACCGCCCCTATTTATTTTATGTACGATGGAACAATATGACATTAATGAATGGAAATTTTGTATTATAACATTAGTTTAACATTAGGTTCCCTCTTCCTACCTTGCTGTGTGCGGGATACAGCGTGAAGCTGATTTAATTTTTTATTAGTTATTCCATATTATTTGTATAATTTATGTCTAGTTTTAGATTTTCTGCCATTTTAGTAATATGAAGATATTGTAAAATTATAAAGATAATATATTATTTTATAAATTGTATAACTTTTTAATTTATTACTTTTTTCATTTAAAGTAATAATATGAAGCCAATATAACAAAATAAACCAAAAACATAATTGTGTCTTATATAAAGAGTGGAAGCGTCAGCGCTCCTTTTACGGGACTAGCATATACCTAGGTACAATTTTTTTTTTTTTATTTATTTATTTAAGTAAACTATTACAGAGTATTAATGAATTACAAATTCAAGATGCAATCATAAACTCATTCGAGTTTTACCGTGCACCAGCGTCATCAAACATTTCTATGAGTAGAAACTTATTACGATAAATATGTATCATAATAACTCGCACTCAGAATAACATGTTTAATGTTAAATCATTTAAAAGTAAAAAACGAGGGTACATTTAAATTAACAATTATTTCTATTCAATAAACTAAAGACTTCGAGTGTATTAGCATATACAGGTTGATTCATATATATTATTTATTTATTGATGTATTGTTTTTTTTTACATAATTTGTTTATTTAATTAATTTTCACACCATGCAAGCATTTTGTGACTGCACAATTTAGTTTTTTTTCTTTTTTTTTTTTCAAAGAATATATGCTTATCATTTTACTTTCATAGTTAGTACTTCTTGGTAATGTCGTTTTAATATGTGTTTTATATTTTTGTGTGTTATTTTAAACCCATATCTAATAAAAATTAATAAAGATACCTCAACAGTTTAGACGTAGGATTTCACGATGCAGTTACGCATAGATACTAATAACGTTAACACATACCTACTACAAAAATACTACTAAAGGTTGAACAACTTTAAACTTTGGCGCCAATATCTACGACTCGATTTAAGAATGAGGCGTATGCGGCGGTTTCCTTTTGATAGATTTATGTCGTGCGTCGTTCTTGACATTTTTTTTTTTAATTGTATTAGGCTTTTATAGAGTAGTTAAAACGGTGGTTTCATTTAAATAGTACTGACAAAAACATTTCCAGCTTGGAATAGAAGAAAATTAAAAAAGATTATATTGAATACAAAATTATCAAATTAATCTTTTGTAGCGTTGATCAATTACTATAAAATATGATATATTCATGTCTCATAAATCAGCCATCTAAAGTTTAAGAAAATAAGTTTGTGTATGTAGGGATCAAATCTAAGACCTTAGTTTAAATTCAAATTCAAATTCAAAATTCAAAAAAGTTTATTACCGTTTTATGACTACTAATACAATTAAAAAAATAAGCTAAAAAATAATAAAAGTAAAATAAAACAAATACAAAAATTAAAAAAAGTGAGAAAAAAAAAACAAAAAAACAAAACGGTAAAAGGAGTGAGGCTCAGCGAATGCTGTAAGACGTGTTGTCTACAGCGCTGTTTTTCAGCCTCATCCTAATTCACAATACTTAAATAAAATAAATGTGTACAGGAGAGGGATGCGAAACTCGTTATGACAATTTTTTAGTCTTTTTTTAAAAATAATCCCAGTTTTGATTACCACTAAGAATCACTAAATACCAATAAGAATCACTTAATATCTATTTATAGCCAGCAATCCTGATAAAATAAAATTAGCAATATAGCCAATATGGTATAAAACAGTAGTCACCGCTATAAATTGACAAAGTTAAGAACATTAACATTTAGTCAAAACTACTTGTTACGTATTTTTCATGTCTTGTATGTAATAAAAAATAATATGGCTTCCCATTTTTATTTGTATATCTAAATGTAGGTTATTCTGAATGCATTTGGCAAACGAAAAGTGTCTACATAACTCCAAGAGACAGAAATAGGTCACAAAGTTATGGAGATGTACAATGAAAACTCCATAAAATTTGCACTGTTGCCGAGCTATAAAATTATAAAGCAAAAAACAGCTTATTCGATTTACACGCCTATATATATTTATATTTTATATTATTTGAGTAGTGATGACATATAATTTTATATGTCATCACTACTCAAATAAAAATGATTATTTCAGAAAATTAAAATATTGGGTATCTTTACATTACATTGGTAAGGATGAAATTAATACGTGATGTGACTGTAAGGCGACGGTTCTGGGTTCGATTATCATTCGAGGGATGTGGTCCCAGCGTGTATATTACGTGTTACATTGCGTGTTGGGTGGCGGAACTCAACGCCGCGTTTTGCCTCAACACCAGAGCGAAGTAATGAAAATATGTTTTTAAATTTATTTCCTCAAGTGGGGATCGAACCCACAATCAGTCGATTTTACAGTCACATTTTGTGCCCCTGCGCCACGAATAACCTCTACTCTTATTTTACAATAAGACATACTTAGTTCAATCTGATTAATAAATTTAATTCAAGGTATGTCAATAATCGAATAATATGCAAGTAGGTCAATGTTTTGTTGTATCAGAATAAGATGTTTAATGCTATTATAATATATTTTTAAAATAAATTATAAACGCCATGTATATTAAAAAAATATTGTCAAAGATAAAGTCAAATCGTTGTTTTTAATTGTCATATTGTAGAACTTCATGGTACTTAAGCAATCAAAAAGTAAAATCGATTAATTGAATTTAAATTTATTTATTTTCATATTATGGCGACACAAATAAACCTAAACGACATTGAAAGCTAAGCAATTTAACAAGAATACACCGGCCCTAGTCTTATATCACCTACTCATAATATCAAAGTATCACAATAAATACATACATTTATATAAATTTCATTATTATTACAAATCTCATCAAACCTGTTTTGAGACGAGAATTTAAATGAAAAAAAAAATTCTCGCTTTTAATTAACACACTCGAGCGACCTTGTACATATAGCTTCTTAAGTGTCTAAAGATAGTTGGAAGAAGTCCATAACTAATGCAGATATTGAATGGATCTTGTATTTAATTATTCCGAATAGAATTCATCACGCAGTTTGTATAAATACCAACAACATTCAGCTGTTGTAACATACATCTAACGCTATGCTGCTTTAAACATGGCTTTCACTATTGTATAAATTAATGGAAAATCTGAATATATTTAAATACAGCTTCACGATGTATCCCGCACACAGCAGGGTAGGCAGAGAGACCCTAGTGTT
>DWQW01003421.1:0-22742 GCA_018249695.1 Heliconius erato demophoon
ATCTTAAGCCAAATTATACAAAATCTTTACAAAAATGTTGTACAATGCCTTTTTGTTATTCTGAAGGACCAATAAGCCTTATTGCTGTTATGTTTCATCTAAATCAGTTCCGTTTTAAACAAAAGTTAAAAAAAAAAGTCGTTTTTATACAAAAGTGGAACAAACACCTTCTCAAACTTCCATACTTATAATATTAGATAAGAAGGTGGATATCAATTTATCTCAAGATCAGATATATTTTATCCCGTAAGTCGTGATTTTGTAAAAAGTTAGTTAGAGTATTCTTTATATCAGAAAGACATAAAAAAGACGATTTCGGACATTGAATATAGAAAAATATTATACTTTCCTCAAATGAAATAGAAAATAAATTATCTATTATATCAATGATTGAATGCTTCGTCTTTTTCATTTTAATTTTGTTTAAATATGTTTATTGATTTTCGCAATGTTTTTTTTTTAATTCATATAAGAAGTCATCTCTCATCGCATTTTTATAGTTTTAGTGAATTGCTTCCTTGCATTGAATTTGTTTGAATTGTCTTCACACTTTAATAGTATTATGTTATAAGCCAAAATTATTACTTGTTTCCCAAACCATCAGCAGATGTCGTTTTCTGAATTAATGGATAACCAATGGGTCGACGACCAGCGTAAGGTGATCTTTGACTGTTTCCTATCACTATTACAACGGAGAACACTATAAAGTGGCTTGAAGGCTTCATAATTAATTCTGAAAAAAGATAAGAATGCATTATTAGTATAAATGTTTTTTATTATTATTGTTTAATGCTTGTGCTTTAAGGCAGGCCCATAAGCATGCGTCTATAGAGACCGATGGTAGTGGGCTCAATTTTCAAGAGAGGAGATGTTTAATATTTTAATGAAAGTAAATAACGAAAGTGTTTTAATACTATCCTTTTCTCTTTTCCTTCTGCGTATCATTATTTCAGCATGAAGTCTGATCTTCATTCGAGGAATAATTAGGTCTAAATTATTTGCCAGGCCAGTCGTGGCAGGGGCACAAAGTGTGACTGTAAAACCGACTGGTTGTGGGTTCGATCCCCACTCGAGGAGATGAAATATTTACTTAAATTTATATTTTCATTTCTTCGCTCTGGTGTCAAGGACAAGGGCGGCGTTGAGTTCTGCCATTCAACACGCAATGCCTCCAGAATTCGGCAGAAAGTGGGGAACGTAGTGTCTTAACACTAGGTTCCCCCTGCCTGTATGCGACTACTTATACACTAAAAATATAACATTATTTGAAAAAGGTTTTTAAATAAAAGCTTTCTAGATGTCTTTTCACGATGTATTATATTTTATTAGTCAATTCCTTACATTTGATATTTATATTAGTTGTCTAAAAATTAGTAATCCGCCATTTTGGATTTACAACATTATTGAATGAATATATGTAATTTGATTGCTGTTAGAACTGAAATCGTAATACAAATTTCAGCTCATTCGGACACTGGAAAGTGGATAAAATTGACCTTGCAAGATTTCATATATAGTATGTGGGACGGCCAACGACAAGTCAAAAAAAGCTAGTAAAAACACTATAAATATATTGTAGCCATTTATAAATAATTAAGTATATATATGTTAAAACTAAAGACGGTATTAAAATGGAAAATGGAGAAAGGAATGCTGTGCCTAAAAATACCTAACATCCTGTTTTTGGGAAATGCGTGAACGCAAAAAATATTATCTCAAATATTCAAAAGTTTGAGAAGAAATGTATACTAATAAGTAGCGTCATTTTATTGAGCGATGAGAAGCATCTTAAAAAAACCAGTCGACGGTTCTTTTTATTAATCTCAGATTCTGACTATAAAACAACAAATTTGTATAGAACCTGAATATAATATATGCTTTATCTAATATATGGATAGGTAAGTCATATGTAAATTTGCCTTTATGACGTACAACCATATTAAGGTGACGTATGAGCAATACAAATGATTTGCGTGGTTTTAGCAGATTAAATTTAGTATTAAGTGGGAGTATAAATACAATACGGCGCTATTGTGACGCATTGGGTGAATACGATAGCTTAAACAAAACCTTAATCAAATTCTATTTTATTTTTATTAGTTGTTACACAGAAAGAGAAATAAAAATGTTTTAATGAGATTGGAATATCTTAACACTATGCCCTGTTCAAGCGGCCGTAAATTTTTTTGTAGGTCATAATTTAGGTCATATTTTATTAATAGAAATTTATAAAAAAGTGGTAGAGTAATATGTTAATAATAATGTAAATAACTAATAAAACTCTGTAAAGACTAATTGGAAATGAAATATCATAAATGCAGTAAATTGCGTATATCTAAAATAAAACAAATAAATAAATAAATCAATCAGCTTCACGCTGTATCCCGCACACTGCAGCGTAGGAATAGGGAACCTAGTATTAAGACACTCTGATCCCCACTTTCTGCCGAATTCTGGAGGCATTGCGTGGTGAGTGGTAGAACTCAACGCCGCGCTTGTCCTCGACACCAGACCGAAGAAATGGATTTTTTTTTCGAATGGACTTTAATGCTGTTGACCTGGATTGGTCTTGACAACGTCACCGGGCTGGGAGGGGCGAGTGTAGCTCGCCCCTGAAGATAAAAATTACGAGCTTTGATGGACGCTCGTGAAGTGTTGGCGCTTGCGGGGGAATGTCCCGCGTACGCTAATCATGGGGGATTTCGAACGTTGGGCCCCGCCGCGCCGAGGCGCGGGCGTGCCTTGAGATATGACTGGCCTCGCCGCATCTTACGGCGGCGGAGAGTGGGACGTGGGACTGAGGAGTAAATCCTCCCTATGTATTGGGCGTTGGCAGCAGTGATGGGATCGTCGGGGTCCAGTAGGACGCTTCGGGGGCGTCGAAGAAGCTGGTGTGGGTGAGGAGCGTACTTACACGTTTCGACAATGAGTGGGTTTGAATGGGAATCTGCGCGCTCGTAGTAGCGCTTGGCCAGGCGCTTGCAGAATTCCTTAAGCGATTCTAGTTCGAAATCTTTATGTAGGTCAACGTTGCGTACGTACCATGGGCGTCCGGATGCCATTCGTAGGAACTTCTTTTGAACCCTCTGAAGGAGGTCTATCTTGGTGTGTTAAGAAGAAATGGAAACATAAATTTAAGTAAATATCATATCATCTCCTCGAGTGGGGATTGAACCCACAACCAGTCGGTTTTACAGTCACACTTTGTGCCCCTGCGCCACGACTGGCCTCTATATATCCGCATATCTAAAATATAAAATTATATTTTAAAAATATTTATTGAAAAGTCGACGTATAAAAAACCCAACGCGAAACCAAAGCACCTTATCCTCAAGCTTTGAACACATCTCAAGACTAATAAATTATTTTTATAACTATAATGAAATGTAAAATAAAAATACAGAGTAAAAATTATGTTTTTATTATTCATCTTAATATAAATATAACTGCGTATCTAATTTACAGTTACAAATAAAAATATTGTTTATTGGAATTTTTAAATAAGTTGTTAGTAAGAAGTGGTTTTTTTTATATTAGACTGTAAACATTCTTTAAGTCAGGCTTTCAGATAATACGAATAGTACAACTAGCTACTAGAAATATATAAAGGAAACCATTTACTACAAAATTTTTATAAAAAAAAGCAAATAAAAGTTTGAGAAACTTTGTTTTCTTTGTGTACATGTTGTCTCAAGCCCTAATGAAAATCGACTATACGTTCCCTTTACCTATTCTGCTATATGTGGGATACAGCGTTAAGCTAAAAAAGATAGATAAATACTAAATAAATAGATACAAAGATATATATAGATACAAAGATACAAAGATATATACGTACATTGTACATTTGTAAATACACACATAAAAATAAAAAAAATAAAAATTCTATACGGATGGAAAAAAAAACAAATTAAACAAATATAATTTTCTTTTGAAGTATATTAATATAGATTTTAGCAATAATGTTCAAAGGGATTGTACCTCAGAAAGAATTTTCATTAAATAAATTTAATTACATATATTTTTTTATTAACCAAATATATATATATACTCAACACGCAATGCCTCCAGAATTCGGCAGAAAGTGGGGAACGGAGTGTCTTAACACTAGGTTCCCTCTGCCTACCCTGCTGTGTGCGGGATACAGCGTGAAGCTAATTAATTAATAAATATATATATTTTTTATTAATCAATTCTGTTACGAATTATATTTTTTTATAGCCAATTGTCGTTTTGTCTTCTCAGATCGTGTAAATGAAAATATTAAATAATTCATTTCTCCGAACGGGAATCGAATCCACAATCGTCGCGTTTACCTGACCCCGCGGTACGATTGCCTTGAAAAGTGCAATTCATGTATATTATATTAGTGTAATTAAACTGAAGCCTTTGGTAACAAGACTAAGGGGGCGGCGGCGTTGAGTCCCACTACTCATCCCGCAAGTCTTGAAAATTGGCAGAAGAAAATTCTAAGTGTCTCAACAATAGACCTCCTCTGCCCACCCTGCTTTATGCGGGATACAGCGTGAAATTATATATTTTATATACTTTCTACGAATTTTACCAATCTGTAGTATGTACGTAATATTTATTACGTGTAATTGGATGAAATGTGAGGGACGGAGTCAATTTTACTCACTTTCTTTATTATGATTCCATAAAATGTGAATATAAAATAAACATTTAAACATGTTAATATATATTGAATACAATAAAATCACTTATTTTATTTTATGTGCATTTATTTCATATAGCATTGTGAGTACAGAAAACGAAGTGTCAAAACACTCTATTCCCACTTTCCGCCTGAAATCAAGACTTTGCGTGTTAAATGACGTAACTCAACGCCGCGCTTTGATCATTTACTATTTTTTCTATTATTATTGTATGTAAAGAACAGAAAATTTTAAGTATTTCGCAAGAAAGTAAAGCTTAAAGACAGTTTTTTAATACTTTTGTCGGTTACCAAAAGCCACAACATAAACTTTAACGGGCCATAACCTCTGTTATTTATTTTTAAACGACGGTTATTACTTCGCGTCCTGTAAAAAATATCTAAGCTAAAAACCGATATTGGATTTTGTTCTATATTGGGATCTAATGTTATTTTGTTATTATCGTCAATTTCTTTTTCTTCTACCGACAAACTAAATAAATTATTACGAAGATTTTTTTATGTATATATTTTGATTATTTAATATAATAATTATTATTTATTATTTCATAAACAATACAAGGTTGATATATGTTTATATATATTTTCATAATAATTTATTTAATTTGTCGGTAGAAGAACAAAAACTGTGGGTGCCAGTGTTTTTGTTAAAGATAACATTTTTTTTTAATAACTAAAATATATTTCTTTTATAATTTTATCAACTTGTCTAATACAAAACCGTGTCGATATTAATATTTAAAATTAAAAATATATATTTACCTTCGTATTTTTCATGCAAATCCAACAATCCAAAAAAAAAACCTTTTGCCACTACGTTTTATTTAAAACGACTTTAAGAGTGGAATCGTCAAAGTCAAACTATAAACTGGATGGAGGAGCAAAAAATTTATTAAATACTTAAGAATGCATAAACAAATGGAATGAGACGGCAATACAAAATTGGTGAAGCGGAAACGAGACAAAGGAGCAAATTAAAAATACAGGTAAATTAGTCATCATATATTTAATCCGATGGGTTTACCCGTAGGGGACAGTTTGTTACTGGTTTTTAAAGGAAAATAAAAGTTAATAAATAATTTAATTTAAGGCTTTTCGGGAACAGTGAGTGAAATGCATTATTTTCGTCTCTCTGCTCTGAAAAATAAAGTGCGGCGTTAAGTTAAGTTAAGGAACTTTCCTTCGTTAAGGAACTTTCCTTCAATATTTGCAATATTTCGATTTCAAGGGGGAGATTGAGAGCGGAGTGTCATGACAGAGAGTCTAGACTCTCTCAAGCTACACTGCATTGCGCGATAATTAATAGTGATATTGAAAAAAAAGCTTTGTAATTTTTAAAGAGAAATATCATATTATATTTCCTAATGAGTCAAATATACAAGAACTTGAGAAATTTTATGGAGACGAGTTCCAAGTTCCTAACTCTTCGTTGAAGGATAATAGTAGGTTGATATATCATTTAATTAATTGCTTATTTTGTATTAAGGAAAAGAAACTCGACTTGTAAGATTTTTCCTGTTATGTATCTTAAATAATAATGATCATATATAAAAAGCAGATTAAACTCTTAAAGCTTGGAAAATGATTGAAGGTAAAAAATATATAATATCTCAATCTACTATTCTAATATAATACTTCTATACTAGTAGTATAATATGGCTGACATTTAGAAAATGTTATGTTTCCACGGCAGACATGGGCAAGAGAATGTTTTAATAATATAGGGAAAAATAATTTGCCCATTTATTAGAATAAATATATACGTCATAACAATAATCTAGAACGAATATAAAAATCAAATCAAATCAGCTTCACGCTGTATCCCGCACACAGCAGGGTAGGCAGAGGGAACCTAGTGTTAAGACACTCCGTTCCCCACTTTCTGCCGATTTCTGGAGGCATTGCGTGTTGAGTGGCAGAACTCAACGCCGCGCTTAACCTCGACACCAGAGCGGAGAAATGGAAATATAAATTTAAGTAAATATTTCATCTCCTCGAGTGGGGATCGAACCCACAACCAGTCGGTTTTACAGTCACACCTCGTGCCACTGCGCTACCACTGGCCTCATATAATGAGAACGAATATAATTCAAATTATATTGTTTTTTAATAATTCCCATACTAATGATTGTAATATGATCATTTTTCTTTAAACGTCATTATTCATATTAAGGCATTTGATAAGGATTTGGATTTTTTTCTTACTTACAAGTAAGTAAACAGTTATAAAATATAATTTTCAGTGTTATATTTATTTTTAACCGATTTCAAAAGGAGAAGGTCCAATTTAACTGTATGATTATTATTGTCAACTTCACACTGTATTCCTCACACAGCAGGGAAGGCAGAGGGAACATACTGTTAAGACACTTCGTTTCCCAGTTTCTGCCGAATTCTTGAGGCATTGCGTGTTGAGTCGCAGAACTCAACGCCGCGCATTGCCTCGACACCAGAAATAGACAGACAGACAAAGAAATGCAAATATAAATGTAAGTAAATATTTCATCTCCTCGAGTGGGGATCGAACCCACAACCAGTCGGTTTTATAGTTACACATTGTGCCCCTGCGCCACGACTGGCCTCATGGATTTTATTGTACCTATTTATTTATAATTAGTAAAATATATTTTGCACATACGAAATTCAATATTTATTAATGCTGTATTTTTTTTTAAAAATTAATCAAGTGAAGTTAATTCTAGTCGGAACTGGACATATGTATAAACATGTGGTATTGATTAGCAGATTTCAAATTTAGTTCATTAGAGTAGAAAAATTAAAAAAATATATAATCATTTCACCGAGTTCCATCGAAATCCATTCCATTTTATGGAACCCATTATTATCTCATTTAAAATCAGACGCTACGCCACTGCAGTGGCGTGACGACGACTATATAGATGGATATATATATGGTTAGAAAGTAAGTCTCGGTTTTTATATGAAAAATCTGACAACGAGTTCCATCTATACTATACCTACACATGTCAGAAAAGACAAGAAAGTAAATAATAAAAAAAAAATATGGCTTATAAAATTTTTAATTTAAAAAAAGAATGATACTGTAAATATACTTTTATTAAAATAATTTATATATTCAAAATACATATACAGTATACAAATTACAAAATGCCATTTGTTTTATAAAGAAAACCATTTATTTATTTATTCATTGCCATAATTTTCCAATAGCTACTTTTAATTAACGCTTGGAAACATACTTGAAAACGAGTCATAGCTTGAGGGCATCATTTCTCAAAGTTTAATTTTAATATTTTATTGTAAATAATATTATCGATACCTATTGATCAAGTCATTGCCCCGTAGTATTCCCGCTCGACGGAAGGATTATATTTAAATCATATGAATTTCAGGTTTCCTAATATATTATACCAATATTAATAATTATTATATTAATTATTCATAATTCGAAGGCCGGTTTAGAGTTCGTCGTCGCTCATGGCACAAGGGTGTGACTGTAACGATAGTTGTGGGTTCGATCTCCACTCGAGGAAATGAAATATTTATTTAAATTTATATTTCCATTTCTTCGCTCTGGTATCGCGGCGTTGAGTTCCGCTACTCAACACGCAATGCTTCCAAAATTGGGCGGGAAGCGAGGAATGGAGTGTCTTAACACTAGGTTCCCTCTGCCTACCCTGCTATGTGCGGGACGCAGCGTGAAGCTGATTTTTTTTTAATTCATAATAATTATTAAGGCCAATCGTGGCGGCACAGGCTATAGGTTTATGAGACTTAAAACGCGACAGATTATGGGTTGAATTTTCACTCGGGGAAATAAAATATTTAATAATTTAATTTCTTTCAATGCCTCCAGAAGACGGCGGAAAGTATCTTAGTGCTGGGTTCTCTCTGTAACGTAATTGCAATTTTTAACAAAAAAAAAACGATTTCCACCAGATCTCACAATCAGAACCTAACTAAACTCTCATCAAACTACCCTTGAAGTGAATCCTTTCTAATAAAAAAAAATCATCGAAATTAGTAGGCGTGAACATTGCGCATACTTAATGCAAATTTAAGACTAATGTTATTTTATTACAGATAGCATTGTCAGAAATGGATCAAATCAAAATGGAACCGCACGGAAATCGTCAGCATCTAAATCGAAATAAAAAAAAATATTTTCCACTCTTGCTTAGCTTTTGTCAATATTATTTAAGGCGAGTAATATCGATTTAAATTTAAATGCTATATGATTCTACAAAGTGATAATTAGAAATAATCCAATCGTAAAACGCAGTGAGTTCTATAATTTAGATTAGATTGACACGCCACGCTACGATAGATTCAAGATTATATATGGGTATAACTATATGAATATTATAAAGCCGGAGTGGCATAGTGGCACAGTATTGGACTGTAAATGTGACAGTTGTAGATTCGATTCCCATTCAATTTAGATATGAATTGTTTACATTTCCTCGCTTTAGTAACAAAATAAATCGCGGCGTTGAGTTACGCCACTTAACACGCAATGTCTGGAAAATTGGGCGTTACGTGGGGAATGTGATGTTGACACACTACGTTTCCTCTGCGTACACTGCTATAAGCGGAATAATGCATAAAGCTAAAAAAAACCACCATCGAATTCGGCTTTTCAGACCATGGTTAATATTTTTGTGTATACAATGATAGACGAGGAGAAATGACGAGGATTACAAGTTATTTTATAAATCTTAAACTTTGCCTTGTTTTCCTACGCTTCCACTTTAGTACACCACCTATAGTACACTCTATAATATAAACACAAATATCTATATATATAAGAGGACATGTACCTGACTGACTGAGGTAAGACGCACGCACAGCCGTAACCGCTGTGCGTAGAAACGTGAAATTTGGACAGATGCTTATTTTCATATGCTTATTTCATTTTGAAAAATTTCAACCCTAAAGGAATAAAATAGGGATTGAATGTTTGTATGGTTTTTTTTTAAATCGGTACCGATTTTTATAATATTTGAAATTCAGAAATTCATTATAAAAATTTAAATTCAGACTGTTAAAAATATTTTATTGAACACGTGTTTCGTGTTTTTTTCAGAATTCACCCGTAAGGGTGCAAATAAGCGGTCGAACACTAGTTTATTATATTGAAATTATAAAATATACAATTATAAAGAATATTTCAATAGCCCGTTGTCTGAAAACTTCTTTTTACTATAAAATTTAAAATCCCCTAAAGTACCTAAGTCTTACGTTCAGGACATATTACATGATGAATAGAGTCTTAGTACGAGGCGTGAGCTGTAAGTAATGTGGTGGATGTTCTTAATATAGTAGAAATGTGTTAATGGTACTCTATTATATTATTCTAACAATTTTGAAATATATCCAATTATTTCTAGTGATGATTTTAAAATAATTTTCCTCTTAAATAGAAATGTAAGTATAAAAGCTAAAGAGCCTAAAGCCAATATTATTATTTATATAGATTAGCAGACCCCGCTTCGTTCGCTATCATCATATATCTCTATCTATTTATACTATATTAAAAGTATAAAAAAAGTTTCTGTCTGTTTGTCTGTGGCTATATTTGATTTCAAATTCCATATCTTATGTAGAATCGCAGTGGTTTAACTAAAGTATAATAAATAATTAATAATGTTGTTAACAAAAGTTATTAAGCGTGATGATTATTTTCCATTGACATATAAAATTTTAATATTTGGAATAAGACCTTATAGACTGAGATCCCAGGCCCCCCAGATTAATAGTCTAACATATAGGTAAAACGGTATGCGTACTTAATAACTTGACAGTGGGGCCCTTTCAGATGTAACGTCAAATAAAGATATATCTCTGTCTGAGAGGATGATTGAGCCATCGAATTCGTCTGGGTGCTTATAAGGGGTCTTGAATAAAATAAAATGTATTAATAAAATAAATATATTAATATATAAAATAAAAAATAAAATGTATTACGTGTACAAATAAGCTATATTAGACTACAAGTCCTCAAAATTTCAGCTTTGCTAAAATGACGTAGGCATGGCGGCCCTGGGATCTTCGGCTAATATGAGAGTATAATGATATTAGTTACAATGAATGATTTTGAAAGCAATGTTATTAAAAATGGTTTTATTTTAGTTAGTAATACTAAATATCAAAATATTAAAAAATACTCTACTACCCAGTTCAAAAATAATACTCTACCACATCGAAGTTTTATCCTCTACACTCCTTAACCAAATTTCAACTTTCTTAATCCAGTAGTTTCTTTCCTCCATTTATTCACTCACTTATGTCAGTCACTCACTAAAAGAAAAACATATAGATATTCAAATTGACATTCATTCAATTTCCGGCGATCACGGAGACATGCGACTTTGTATGGAATAGACAACGTTACGTAAAAACGCGTATATATCGTAACGCAATTGTAGCTTCTCGCATTTCCCATGTTGCGTACATTATGCAAAGTATTATATTGTATTTGGACTTATTGTATGTAAATGTCTTATTATTGAATCAGTCGATTTTTCCAATATTAGTTGTTATAAGCTAAAACTATTTGGATTTTGTGAATAACTAACTATATAACTATAAAATAATTTGGTAATTAAGCTACATTCAGGAGATATTATGTTTACATTGAATATTTTACAGTAAAATTCTTCAAAAAAATCAAACTCATACTAAGTTTAATTTAATCTTTTTTTTTTATTTGTAATCTTTTTTTAGTTTCAGGCTGTATTTCGCACGTAACAGGGGAGGCAAAGAGATCCTGTCAACCTTATGTTAAGAGGCCGTTCATTAAAACATTTCCGTTCCCAATGCTTGAGGTCCCACTACGTCACCAGAACGTGTCTGAAAATTCAAAATTAAATATATTGTTTAATTTACAAACTGAGATTGAATAATTATTATCTCTAAACATAAATTGATAAAAAATGAGAAATTAACACAAAATCAATACCGATGACATGAATAAAAATTAACCTAAATGACTTATGTTATTATCGACAGACGAGGAACGTCTGATAATAATCAGGCTATCAAATGCAAAAAAATGAGGCCGGTCGCGGCGCAGAGGCACAAAGTGTGACTGTAAAATCAACTGGTTGTGGGTTCGATTCCCACTCGAGGAAGTGAAATATTTATTTATATTTATATTTTCTTTTCTTCGCTTTGGTGTCGAGGCAAAGCGCGGCGTTGAGTACCACCTCTCAGCATGCATGCAATGCCTCCAAAAATCGGCGGAAAGTGGGGAACGGAGTAACACTAGGTTCCCTCTGCCTACCCTGCTGTGTGCGGGATACAGCGTGAAGCTGGAAAAAAATACAAAAAGATATATAAACTATTGAGGTTCTATTACATTAATAAATTCCCACAATATGGTTTTCCCTGTGTAGACAGCGATGAGTTACCGTTTTACTATCATATATATCTGCTATAGATTATTACCGCAAGCCTTATCCACAGGTCCAAAGTCGTTCAGCGAGCGATGGAGAGAGCTATGCTTGGTATTTCTCTACGCGAAAGAATTCGAAATAATGAAATCCGTAAATGAACGCAGGATACCAACATAGCTCTCAAAATCTGCAAGCTGAACTGGCAATGTCAGGAGGACCAACAACTGATGGGAAAGAAAGGTCCTCGAATGGTGACTATGTCTCGGCAAAGGGAGTACAGGCCGCTCTCCAACCAGGTGGATCGACTATATATATTAGGGGATATATATTAGGGAATATATATTAGGGGATATATATTAGGGAATATATATTAGGGAATATATATTAGGGGATATATATTAGGAGAGGCTTATGTTCAGCAGATGACTTTAAAAGGCTGCCGTATGGATGGATAGATTATTTTCATTTCCGAGTCCTGGCGAACAAAGCGACGAGTCCCCCAAAACGTCGCGTCAGAAAAGTAGGGGAAAAAGTGGGGAACAAATTGTCTTTATAATTAACATTTTATCCCTCTTATTTAGAAAACGTATAAAAATTTTGAACGCAGCGGGACTCGAACCCGCGCCTCCTGGAAACCGACTTCGAGTCGCGCTGCGTTCAAAATTTTTATACGTTTTCTAAATAAGTATTTTTCTTTCTTAAGTGTGAAATAGCACTTAAAAAATGTTTAAAAAAAATATTTTATCCCTCTGTCTACCCTGTTGTGCCGAAAAGAAAGTACACCTAATTAATGCTTTGTATAAAGAAGTCGCATGACTTACATCTCGTAAGCAAATTCACAATATCATTTTATACAGAAACTTTGCAAAACTTGAACTTGGCGCTACTGTAACAAGAATGATATACTTTAATCAAACATTTTATCATCATTATATAAATGTTTATAAGAGAGGACATATTAACTTTATTTTTTAACATTACATTGGTCTCATTTATTTTAACATACATATGTATAAAAATATACTCGGAGTTTTTAAAAGTACCGAAGACTAAAATTTTAATTTAGTGAAATAATAAAATCTAATACCGCACTTTGCGTTGCCGGAACGTTAGGAAAGATTTTCAAATTAAAAATTAAATTTTAAATAGTTTAAAATGTTAAATAAGTAGAGTTCCAAAGATAAGTATACAGTTATAATATATAGATTAAAAATCATATTGATGTCTTAACAAATAAATTAAAACAAATATAAAATTCTTATTATTATACTAATTTCAGTTTTGGTTAATTGATTTTGTATACGGCAGCGAATTTGATCTCGGTCTATTAATATTTGAGACCACAAACTCCCATCACGATAAATACCACATCTATATTGAAATCCTTGCCTCAAAGCTGATTGATTTACTTATCGTCTTTAAAGTTTTAGTTCAGAATATGATATATGGGTAAAATAAATAATTTATTTATTATATACATATAAGTATCTACTTTACGCTATCAATTTGTTATTTGTCTGCAATTCACAAATTTGAGGCCGGCCGTGGCGCAGAGGCACAAAGTGTTACTGTAAACGCGACTGGTTGTGGGTTCGATCGCCACTCCAGGAAATGAAATATTTATTTATATTTATATTTTAATTTTTTCGCTCTGGTGTCGAGACGAAGCGCGGCTTTGAGTTCCGCCACTTAACACACAATGCCTCCAGATTTCGGCGGAAAGTGGGAAACGGAGTGTCTTAACACTACGTTCCCTCTGCCTACCCTGCTGTGCGCGTGATACAGCGTGAAGCTGTTTTTTTTTAATACACAAATGAGTTGCACCGTGTCTCATCTTGCATGGACGCAACGGTGATATGATAATTGTGGATTTGATTCACACTCGGGGAAATGATTTTATTTCTTTGATTTTTCCCTCTGCCTACCTGGTTTATCCGGGTTACATCGTGAAATAAAGAAAAACCAGTATAAGTATACTAAAATCAAATAAATCAGAGGGAACGAGAGGCCAAGGGGAAAGAGGGAACCTAGTGTTAAGTCACTCTGTTCCCCTCTTTCTGCCGAATTCTGGAGGCATTGCGTGTTGAGTGGGAGATCTCAACGTCGCGCTTTGCCTCGACACCAGAGCGAAGAAATGGAAATATAAATTTAAATAAATATTTCATCTCCTCGAGTGGGGATCGAATACATAACCAGTCGATTTTACAGTCACACTTTGTGCCCCTGCGCCACAACTGTCCCCATATTTAATTGGAGGCACCAGATTAATTAAAAATAAATGATTGAAAAGTTGAGTAGATCGTAGTCAGTTTATTGTATTTCTTAGATTTTGTACTATTAACATAGTAACAATATAAATATAAGTATGAATATGTAGTATTTCGCGGCTACCGCTTTATTATTTTATATTTCCATAATAATTAACTGCTCTGTTATACACTTATTAGGAATTAAACTTATCTATATAAACATTTTTTTTTCATATTTTTTTTATGTCAGTAGGTAAATAAGTAGTACAATAGAATTATAACATTAATTTATGATTTTTTTAATGTTTTTTTTTTATCTCCACTCCACAGAGAGAATCTGGAAACTTAATATTAAAATACTTTGTTCGTAATTATACACTCTGATTCCCCACTTTCCGCCAATTTCTATCACTTCATTAATAATTTCTTTACTTTTAAAAATAAAGTGTTTTAACACCCATTATAGTCATAGTGGGTTTTGAAATTCCTTATACCTCTTAAGGGTTAAATATATAAAAAAAACATTGATTGCTTTATTATATAATAAAACTGTATAAACATATTATTTATCATTTTATCAGTGACAATAGGTTTTAATTACAGTTTTTGTCGTTGTTTAATTAAAACTACAACGCATATAAATGTATGTGACAGAAAATTTATGCATTTAAATATGACAGGCGCTATTAAGTATCATTAAAACCAATAATAATTAACAAGAATCACTCTTATAATGATTGAGGCAATGGTTACCATAATTGGTTAATAACCAACATGGTCTAAAATGATAATCATTTATTGTAATAAAACTGTAAACTGTAAACGCAACGGTTGTGGGTTCAATTCCCATTTGACAGAATGAAATATATGTTTTAATTTCTTCGCTTTGATATCCAGGCACGGCGAGGCGCACAGCCTTAAAAATTCAGCGGAAAGTGGGAGAGGAAAGGGTCTTAATGGGGAGCGGCTTAGAACTAGGTTCCCAGGTTCCCTCTGCCTACCCTGCAATGTGCGGGATACCGCGTGAAGCCGAAAAAAACACCTTATTTTTAAAAGTTTTTAAACGAAATCATGAATTTTGTACAAGATTTGCCATCTTTAAATTCATGGCGATAATACATTTTGAAAAAGACTAAAAATGATCTTAGAAGAAACCCGGAGATAGTAAATCCTGTACTCAAGAAATGTATTATATGAAAATTCTTAAGTTTAAGCTAAATAAAATACAACACTGAAGTTAAGAAGCGGGAAATGTGTTATCGACATGTATGTAAATAATCCTCACAATTAATCTAAAATCAAAATTCGTGGAGCAAGTTAATATTCAGTAAGGTAGGGAAGCTTATAGGATTAATATGTATTAAATATTGTTTATAGTTAGATACATCTAGGCAAGTCGTGGCTGTGAGTTCGATTAACACTCTAGAAAATTAAATATTTAATATTTTCATTTTTTTTCTGGTATCCAGGAAAATCGCGACGTTGAGTTCCGCCATTTAACACGCAATACAGTTCGGCGGAAGAGAGCGGAGTTTCTTAACCTGGGAAACTTGTCCTGAGTTCCCTCTGCCTACCCTGATATGTGCAGGATACAGCGTAAAGCTAAAAAAATATATTTTTTACTCGTGTTTGAATTGGTTGTTAGATTTTAACTAAGAAATAATCGTGTTTCAACCTGTGTTCTTCTGAAAGCTGTCAGAAAAAACTATAGCTTTATGAAAGTCAAGTCAATTTCAAAGTTTTATATTTTTTTTTCACTGAACTGAACTGAAAGTTTTATATTTGATAACATTTAACTACCTTTTATTTAATAAAGAGTCCAAAGAATTAAAAAAAGAACTAGGTAAGTAAAGAACTAAGTAAAGTAGGTAACTGGAGAAGCCATTCATAGAAAAAACAACGGATTTTCCATAATAAATAGATATATATATAAAAATAATTAATTTCTTTAGTTTTTCTTTAAAAGTGTAGTACATAAAAGTATTATTACAAAAGCGATTTTTTTAATAACATTATTTCTTAAGAGATAATTTATAAAATATTTACATTTTTATTATCTTTCTAATTAAAGAAAATAAAATTGTATATATTTATAATAGTAATAACTATTAGTATAAGACAAGAATAGCATTCATAATCCCTTTAGAGGCTTATTGTACTTGTAGCACTTAGAACTCAAGTACGGACCATAATCTTTGCTAGTAACTCAATAGTGGATTATCTTTACTAATAAACAATATCTGAATATAGACACCAAATAATATAAGTACTTCAGTTGATTGTATGATATTAAAATAAAATCGGCTTCATGCTATATGTCGGACACTCCAGAGTAGGCAGACGGAATCTAGTGTAAAGACTCCCCCTCGAGCCCCACTCGAGGATTGCGCTATTCCGCTTTGAGTGGCGGAAGTTGACACCAGAGCAAAAAAAATCAATACTAATTTAAATAACTTAATTTCCACGAGTGGGCATCGAACCCACTACCAGTCGCGTCGCCACACATATTCGTTCCCCTTCGCCACGAATGGCCTCGATAATATAATATCTAAGCGTTATATATGAATGATAAGATTTTTTCATGTGTTTTTATAATACTTACAGTGATTAATATGCCAAGCCTTACATTTTATTACACTTTAAAAAATATTACGTTTCATTTTCATTTTTCATATTTCCCTCTCATTTATGTGGATTAGCTTCACGCTGTATCTCGCACACAGCAGGGTAGGCATAGGAAACCAAGTGTTAAGACACTCCGTTTCCCATTTTCCGCCGAGTTCTGGAGGCGTTGCGTGTTGAGTGGCGGAACTCTACGCCGCACTCTACGAACACAGGACACGACTCTCCATAAAGCCTTCGAGATAAGCCGAAGTGTTCTTTTATGCAATATTTATGTGCTGTTCTTATAACTGAAACAGTCTGAAACAAATTATTAATTTGTCATATTAAAAAAAAAACGGATCACGCTGTACGCCGTCGTAGGAGGGTAGGCAAAAGAGCTTAGTATTAAGTCACTCTGCCCCCTCTTTCCCCCACAATTCTGGGGGCATTGCGTGCTGAGTGGCGGAACTTATCGACGCGCTTTGCCTCGACACTAGAGCGAAGAAATTAAAATATTAAATATTTCATTTCCTGGAGTGGGAATCGCGCCCACAATCTTATACCGCACTAGCATGTGTCCAAGCTTGTGACGGTATTAATTTCAGTTTTAGTTAATTTATTTGATGTATACGGTAGCGAATTTGATCTCGGTTTAGTAATATTTGAGACCACAAACTCTCATCTCGAGAAATACCACATCTATATTGAAATCCTTGCCTCGAAGGTGATTGATTGACTTACCGTATTTAAAGTTTTAGTCTAAAACACGGCTTATTTATTTGTTTAAAGTAATCAGCTTCACATTGTATCCCACACATACCAGGGTAGGCAGAGGGAACCTAGTGTTAAGACACTCACTCCCCATTTGCCACCGAAATTTGGAAGCATTGTTTGTTGACTAATGAAAAGATTTAAATAAATATTTCATTTTTCCACTCGAGTGGGGATCGAACCCATTATATGCTTGTTACATCTTATTTTTTTGCTAATATGAGATGAGGTGATGCAAAGAGGCGCGGGTTCAAATCCTGCTCCGTTAAATTTTTTACATGTTTTCTAAAACGTATGTATGTAGTTTTTATTAATTTCTTTAGAACAATTCAAAATAAGTGATTGAAAAAAGGTCATTGACGTATACGTCAACTCTTAGCTTCACGCTGAATCCCGTATGTAGTAGGGTAGTAGGTAGAGAGAGTGTTAGTGTTAGACATTCCGTCTCTCACTTTCCGCCGGATTTTGGAGGCTTGCGTGTTGAGTGGCGGAACTCAACGCCGCACTTTGCTCGTTGCCAGAGTGAGGAAATTAAAATATTATTTATTACATTTCCTCGAGTTGGGACGAATTCATAACCAGTCGTGAGTCGAAAATTTATGCCCCTCCGCCACTACTGGCCTCTATACTAGATTTAATATGTATAAAATAAATTATTTATTTAGTTTATACATACAGGTGGCATTGAGTTCCGCCACTCAACATGCAATGCCTCCAGAATTCGGCAGAAAGTGGGGAACGGAGTGTCTTAACACTAGGTTCCCTCTGCCTACCCTGGTGTGTGCGGGATACAGCATGAAGCTAATTTAATTTTTATTTTTATCTGTTATTCACTTTGGAATGAAACTTTTCCAATAAAAACGAATTCCTTTCTAGTTGGAGGTCGGTAAGTAAATATAAAGTAGTATTCTTGGTATTTAATAAAATATTTCCACTTAACCAAGTCCTATGACAGAGTTATTATTAATATAATTTTTCTTCTTTTGAATTCATGTTTTCAGATTTTTTTTAGCTTCATGCTGCATGCCGTACATTGCAGGGTAGCCTGGAAACATAGGATTAAGACACTCTGTTCCTATTCATACTCGACACCACACATTTTTTGGCGTATTCTGCAAACATTACATGTTGAGTGGTAGAGCTCAACATCGTGCGTGCAACAAGAAATGAAAATAGTAAATAGTTCACTCTCTTGAGTGGGAATCGAACCCACAAACTGTCGCGTTTACAGTCGCATGTCCCTGCACTACAACTGGCCTCATACGAAAATATATGTTAGATATACTCCAGCTTAACGTTACACTGTGTATGCAGGATACAAAGGGAGAACTAGCCTAGTGTCAGGATATTCCGTTCTCGATATTAATTGTTGAGGCGTGAAATTTAACAGCTATAAATAAATTTTGGTTTGAATTTTAAACCAAAATTTATTTATATTGTCATTTTTATCATGCATTCCTTCTAACTACTCTACAATATGCGAGACACAGTGTGAAGTTGAAAAAAAAAAAAAATTAAACGCAACCATTGATTTGCTATTTTTGAATTCATCGTAAAAATATATTTTAATAATATAAAATCCACCATATAAAACCTTGAAAAAAACCTGAGAAACCTGAAGATCCTGCACTCATGAAATCCAAGTAATGTATGAAGATTCTTAAGCTAAATTCTGTTAAATTTACAGAACACTGTAGTTACGAAGTCGGAAATGTGTTATCAACATGTTCCATTATTAACATAATAATTCTCACAAGTAATCCTCTAAAATCGAAATTCGTGAAGCAAGGTAATATTCAATATGGTAGAGAAGCTTATAGGATTAATATGTGTTAAATATTGCTTATATGCTTGAGGCCAGTTGTGGCATAGTGGCATAAGCGTGTGATTTTAAACGCGACTTGTTGCGAATTCGTTTCCCATTCTAGGATTTTTTGTTTGTGTCACGCATCACACCGCACTGCAGGGTAGGCAGAGAGAACCTAGTGTTCTACACTTTCCGCCATATTCTCGAGGCATTGTGTGTTGAGTGGTGGAACTCAACGCCGCGCTTTGCCTCGATACCAGAGTAAAGAAAATGAAAATATGAAATTTTTTTTTTTCCTCAAGTGAGAATCGAACCCACAACGTATAGAACTTACAGTCACAATTTGTGCCCCTGCGCCATGACTGTTTAATATTTAAATATTTTTATATCCTTGCTCTAGTAACAAGGCAAAGCACGGTGTAGTTTTGCCACTTAACACGCAATGCCTCCAGAATTCGGCAGAAAGTGGGGAACGGAGTGTCTTAACACTAGGTTCCCTCTGCCTACCCTGTTGTGTGCGGGATACAGCGTGAAGCATATACATACATAGCGGGATACAGGAAAGTGGGGAATGGAATTATTTCCTTGGGAGTGGAGTCTCTTACCTTTAGATCCCCTGTGCCTACCTTTCTATGTGAGGGTTACAGCGTGAATCTAAATAAAATATATATTATAAATACACGTATTTGAATTGGTTGTTAAAATTTAACTAGGAAATAATCCTTTTTCGACCTGTTGTAGAGCTGTAAAAAATTACATTGGCGCAATTCTAAATATTTATCTTAGTTATACATACATTAACTTAACTTTTATATGAGAAAAGATGCAGTAAAAATTAAATAAAGATTTGTAAATATTCTTTAATAATTTGCATAATCGTATTTATTGGACATTATAAGTTTTTCCTTGTATATATTCTTCATGAGGTGTCGTTGACAGAACTGTAGCGGGACCTCGACGTAACCTGTAATAAGAGTTTTATATTTGAAACTATTTAAAATTTCTGTTTAATTTCTTTTATATTAAAGAAAAATAATGATAGTAGCTTGTTTTAATTTCTTATGTTAGATTTTTTTTTCTTTACGTTGTTTGGTAGATACCATTTGCTTTAGGGTTCTGTACCCAAAATGTGAAACGGGACTAAGACTGTCTGTTTGTCTGTCCGTCTGTTACCAGGCTGTATCTCATGAACTGTGATAGTCAGACAGTTAAAATTTTCACAGATGATATTCTGTTGCTGCTATAACAACTAATACTTAAAAATAGAATAAAATAAATATTTACGAGACCACCCATATAGTATTTTTTTGCCCTTTGTGTAGACAACGTTACGGATTTCTTTTAAGAGTGCTTTGTTTGATGATGGAACCATTTGAAGCAATATTCGCGTTATTTAACTATCAATAGTGTCGTAGGGGCACAAAGTGTGACTGTAAAATCGACTGGTTGTGGGTTCGATCCCCAATCGAGTAAATGAAATATTTATTTAAATGTATGAAATATTTATTAAAATGTATATTTCCATTTTCTCGTTCTGGTATCGAAGCAAAGCGCGGCGTTGAGTTCCATAATTCGGAAAGTGGAAATAGACTGTCTTAACACTATATTCCCTCTGCCTACCCTGCTATGTGCGGGATACAGCGTGCTATCCCGCACATAGCAGCAGCTAAGCTAATTTAATTTTTTATGTTCATACGATGTGGAACAGTGTTTTAACACTAGGTTTTCTTTGTTCACCCTTCTGTGTGCGTGATACAACGTGATTTTATTTTGTTCATACAATAGTGTGCCACGATAACGTTAATATGTTATTGAAGGTACGGTCACTATCACTATCCAATGTAAAGAAGTAGGTGATTGAAATAAATGAGTTTTGAACATACAATTATGGCCTGCTCTAAAGCGAAAATTGTAGATACCTATATATTGTATATATACTACCATACCAATTTAATCAGCTTTATGATGTAAGTGTCCGGGATACTGCAGGGTAGGCAGAGGGAAGCTAGTGTTAAGACACTCCGTTCCCCACTCTAGTAAATGAATCATTTCATTGTTTTGTGTAGACAAAGTGAGACGGTAAGTTCCGCTGAACACGCTTTTTTTTAATTTAGTCGTAACGTAGAACCGAGTGTCTTATCACTTTGTTGCCACTGCCTATGCTGCTACGTACGGGATAATGCGTGTAATAAACAAAAAAATAACCTGTGTAATCATCATCACCCCCACAGTTGATCATATCGAGGTAACATCCATTGTTGAAAGTTCTGTATACATAATCTCTGTACTTAGAAGCACCACAGACCGGTCTATAATGGTTTGGACAGAACACAGGACACGATTCTCCATAAAGCCTTCGAGATAAACCGAAGTGTTCTTTTATGCAATATTTATTTGGTGTTCTTACTAGATCTGAAACAGATTATTATTTTTTTATATTTTTAACATGCATTCAGTTATTAGAAGCCGTCGCGGCGCACTTTGAATGACTGTGGATAAGATGATTATAGGTTCGATAACCTCTCGGGAGAAGATTTTTTAAATTTTCCTGCTCTAGTATAGCTAGGTACCTATAATGGCGAGTTTCTCTACTTAATACACGATGTTTTAAAAAGGGAATGAAAGGAGACGTTCCAGTGTCTCTAAACTATTAGGTATCTTTCTGTATACGTAGAAAGATAATGATTGTTAAAATTTTTTTTGAATGAACATAACGCTAGCGTAGTGCAGTAGGATGCACGTATATATTATACAAACATATATGCTATGACTGTGGGTTCGATTACTACTCAAGGTAACGATTACATTAGGATTATTTTTATTTTCTAGTTTTTATAAAAAAAATAGAATACTATTTTGGTATACTACTTTGGAAATTCGTATTGTGAAAATAGAATATTTTTATGATTTGAACCTGCCTAACATCATTAAGATTGAGCAATGGAGTAACTAGATGCCTTTATTTAATGTACATATTTTATGAAATCACTACCGTCATATACGAGTATGGTACAACTGGAAAATGTTAATATATTCACAGACTCGATTAGATGTATAGGTATTTATAAACCTAAACCTAAAGTTTATAAATTCCTATACATCAAATCAATATTAGCTATTTTAAAACTTCAGTTGAGGCCGGTCGTGGCGCAGCGGCACGAGGTGTGACTGCAAAACCGACTGGTTGTGGGTTCGATCCCCACTCGAGGAGATGAAATATTTACTTAAATTTATATTTCCATTTCTTCGCTCTGGTG